>CAUYSK010005138.1:0-37581 GCA_963575035.1 Avahi laniger | reverse complement strand
GCTTTTGAAAATACTATGTCTTCAGCTTGGAATGCTTGCCCTACTTGTCCAAATGATGAAATCACCCTTCACGATATAGCTGAAGTATCAAAACTTTCGGGAAGGGCGAATTTTAGGGTATGTGAATTATATCTAAATGAAGATGTTTTCAAAAACAACCACCACAATAAAACTTGGGGAACTGCCTAGTAATGGGATTGCTGGATCGAATGGTACTTCTACTTGTATCTCTTTAAGGTATCTCCATATTGCTTTCCACAGAGGTTGCACTAGTTTGCAATCCCACCAACAGTGCATGAGTGTTCCTATCTCTCCGCATACATACACAAAGAGCACAATGTGCATCACCTGAAGGATGGACATATTTGAAATTTGGACTTAGTGGGGGAGGGGGGCACAAGGGGAGCATACGTAACCTAAACATCTGTACCCCCATAATATGCTGAAATTAAAAAAAAACTTGGGGAACTAACTCTTTTCTCATAAACTCCCCTTTCTTAACTTATTCAGCCATACATAGTCAGGTACCTGAAGGCAGATATTTACACATACCCACAAGTACACACATGATACTAGGGTAGGGACCCATGATTTACCCTCTTCAAACACCCTGTATACCTACCTATCTACTGTGTTTACAGCTTTACTTGTTTATTTCCCACCAAGACTGACTTGGAATTTTTAATATGGTAGCCATTGATAGCATGTGGCTGTTGAGCCCTTGAAGTACAGCTAATCCAAAGTGATACGTGCTGGAAATGTTAAAAATCACATGCCAGATATCAAAGTCCTGGAATAAAAAAAAAACATAGGATGTCTCATTAACAGTTTTGTAATGATTGCATATTGCAATTGAAATATACACTTGGTTAAATAAAATATTATTTAAAATTGATTTTATCTTTTCTCTTTATCTTTTTAAATATATCTACTTGAAAATTTAAAATCATGTTTGTGGCTTATATTTTATTTCATTTGGACAGCACTGATCTAGACCATGAGATCCCTAAGGGTAGGGACCACTTTATACGTTTCTGCACATAGAGTCTGGCCTGTGGTAGGTGCTCAGGGAGTGAATATAATTAAGTCCCAAATGAACAGAGCAGATAGCGAGAAGAGTCAAACTACAAGAGAAGAGAATGAATACTATTTCCATGCAAGCCCAGGAAAGTCTGAACATATGACGTAGAAAGCCTTGAGGCTGGAAACAGGGTTTAGGTTGCTAAAGAAGAGGTTGTTGTAAGACTTCCCCCAGTCACTTCTCTCTGCCTTCAAGCTTCCCCTATGAAAATAAAAGGGAAGAACAAAGTGGACTTTGATGCAACTCATAAAGATAATCTGATGGTGATCACTCCATTTGGAACATTGATTTCACTCTTGATTTGGGGTTGCTAATTAGCTCTCAAGGTATGTAGAGGGTCCTGGAATGTCTGGAGTTTCTCTTAAGATTTTTAATATACATGTGGCTGGTTCAGCTGGTGACAGACACAAATTAATCTAAGACCTTCCCTACTTGAAACTGCCGTGTGCGCAGTCTTGATTCATGGAAGCCTGTCTAGGCTGTTCTTTGTAAACCCAAATGGGCTGTATGGGCATTGGACCCATAACAGCCACTGGCTGATGACGCAAAGGTGAAGATTTCTGATTAAATTAATCCATTCAGACAGACTACCTGTAAGATTTGGATTTGAAAATACAAAAGAAGATCCAAAACTGAAAAATGCAGGGGCAGCTATTTGCAAGAGAAATCCCTTTCAATAATAAATATAAATTTATATAACACATATTATGAAAACAGCACCAATAATAACCAAAATACAATTCACTGTATTAGGCATTGTTTACATTATCTCATTCTAACGCCACAAAAATAAAAAGGAAAGTTTGGACTGCTATTCTCCATGTACAGATGAGGTAAGAGGCTCAGGAAGTGGAAGCAACTCGGCTGAAGTGGGGGAGGAATTAGAACCCAAGTCTACTTTGCCTGTTTTTGCTGCTATATGATGCTGTCTTTAGGGTCTCAGGCATAAATTTAGCTCATGCTGCCCTGCTGCTGACTTGATAAATCGATCCCTCATGTGAAAATAACCCGCATGCGGAGCTTCCAACTCATTCGAGAAAACGGAAGCTCAGAACCCCGAGTTTCCGTCCAGTACCATTCTCAGCATAGAATTGGAGCTTTCAATATCGGGGGTCCCTACCCTGGGACTCCGGTGCCTCCTCACGATGCCAGCCCCGCAAGGACCGTGCGGAGTCGGGCCCCGATTTTAAGGAGGAGCAGCGTCTCTGCCCAGCCTCCAAGCTGCTGAACCAGCTTCTTTTCTTCTCGGACTCTTGGAATTTGTTTTCAACCCTTTATATTTCATTTTGATGGCCCTACACAGACTGACTTTGTGAGTTGACACAGATAAAACGAAAACCTGGTTCTGAACCACATGTCCGAGTCTATAAACTGGATCCTTTCCTGGATGCGTGGAAAATATAATAGTGCCTTTATTTTTTTCCCCTTCCTCTTGGACTGTGAGTATAAGCGTTCTTCTTTTAGAATGGGCAGGAATGCCTGTAAGATGTTTTTTTTTCTTTTCCCTGACTCCACTTTTTTCCAGATTATAATTTATATCAGAAAACATTTCTTATGGTTTAGAGCTAATTTTAGAAGTATGAGGGTAGCCAAAGGCAAAATGTGAAATACTCTGATTTTTTTTTTATCTTCCATTTTCTCAATTTCTATCCTTAGCTTCCAATCTAGACCTTGCCCTCACTCTTGCTGCTTTCACTATCTCAGCAAAATTTGTTGTCCCCTGTTTAATTCTGTAGAGAAACACCTGATGTAGGAGCTGGTAGCTCTGGTATTTATCATTGATAAGTCGCATTGTTCCAGAGATCGCGAATTAATTCTGACTGAAACCTTTTGTGTTTCAAATCAGAGGAACAGCAATTTGCAGGCTGAAAGCAACAGACATATGTGAATTGTATTCTTGGGAAGGAGAAGAAGACTGGTACTACAGTGTTATGTTATGGGCACAGAAAGGCAGAGGAGACCCTTATTGCATATTTCGTTAAGAAAATTGACCCTTAGCATTGCAGAGATCCCGGACCAGTGCTTTAAATAGTATGCAATGTCAATCACACAGCACCCCCGACAAAGGACCATCAGGTCTCTATTTGAATACCTCTGGTGTTGGAGAACTCATTCCTTTGGAAAACTTGCTGTTATTATCTTCTGCATCTTATCATCAAGCACATTTGTAGAGCTTGTTGAGTGCTAGGAGGATCTCACATAATTTGGAGAAAATGCAGAGCTGAGTATTTGCCCTCCAGACAGATTATCTTCCAGGCTGTGGCCAAAATGTCTGGCACAAAACTGAATAATTCAAACGCAATATGGGATTTACAAGCATTTTTATGCTCCTGGTAGGATGAGAAAGGGTTTGGAGATATGATTCATAGACAGTTATTATATATGTGAAAACAGCAAAGTCTGATGGTTGAGGACATGGCCTTAGGATTCAAAGTACCTGTGTACCAAGCCTGACTCCACTACTTTTTATCTGCATAAAGTTGACCAACTAATTTAACTTCTGTAAGCCGTGGCGTCCATATCTGTAAAATGAGACTAACAGTATTGTTTGCTTCATAAGGGTGTTGAGAAGATTAAACCATTTAATACATGCAAAATATTGAGAACACCATATGACACATAGTAAACACTCAGTAAACTCACTGAGTGTCCTTACTGAGTGTCCTGGCTCAGCCACATATGGAGGAATCCTAAATCCTAAATCTTTAAGTGTCAAATCATCATATATGAATTGAACACTTGTGTGTTAAATCCTTGCATTTGCAAGATTCTTAGTGTATAGAAAAGACCTTTACCTTCATGGTCTCATTTGTTCCTTTCCAAAATCCTGTTGTCTAAGCACATCTTAATATTGCCCTTATTATAGATGGGAAAGCTGAAGCTCAGAGAAGTGAGGTACTTTTCCCAAGGTCTTAGCTTAAATGTCACATTTTCAGTGATAGATATCTTCAGAGACAGCTGTCTTCTCAAATCACTCTGAGAGAAAGAGGCCACCTGTTCCCTCTTTACATTTACTCCTAGATAATCTAATTTACTATTATCTGATATTCTTCTTATATTTCTGATTGTGTTTATTTTCTTCCACCTCCCAGCTAGAACACAAGCTCTCTGAGGACAGGAACCCTTCCTGACTTGCCACAAAATCAACCTCCAGCCCCTAGTATGTTTCGGGCCATTGGTAAACTTTTACCGAAGAAATAAATGAAGAAACCCAGAAGGCAGATCAGAATAGGACAATTATTCTGTAAGAGCAACTGAAGGAGCTGCCTTTGCATTCCTGTGCTATCCCCAATTTCATGACCTTGGGCAACTGACTCCCTGTCTCTAATCAGTGAAATGGGGATAGTAACCTCTACTTCCTTATAGCTGTGATGAGGAAACATAAAATTTACAAACCACTTAGCATCGTGCCTGCACATACTGAGGCCACAATAAACAGGGCTCTTACTCATCAGGGGAGGCAAGCCTTGTGGGATTTGTTTCAGAATCCTCCCTGCTATGTTCTGTGCTTATATAGGAAATTATGAATACCAACTTTAATGGGAACAGGAAAGTTCAATAAAACCGTCATCTCTCTGTTCCACTTGGTTACTTCAGCTTTGACTGCTATTTTTTAACAGAGAACTGAACCAAATGTTCTCATTATTTTCTTTCCAGAATAAATGCTCCTTCTTAAACTAAGTCTCTCGATTCTGCCTCATATGTAACCATTTTATTTCTTCCCACAAGCCCAAAGAATGTATAAAAAGGAATCGTAAGATGTTAAATTTAGTGGAAGTGAAGGGAGGGATTAGAGATTGTGCAGGGAAACCAAGACCCAGACAGGGGAAGAGATTTACCTCACATGACACAGTGGACAAGCCAGACCTTGAACTCAAGTCTCTTTAATACACTTTCTGCCACATTTCACCAAGATTCATAAAGAAATGAAAAATCCCAAACAGTTATGCCTCTACCTCATCAACTTTCCATTCTCCATAGCCACTTCCAAATAGAGAATGATGGTTATTACAGGAATATATCATTACTCTCCCATTTTAAATTGTCATCCAGGAACTCCCATTTTTAACATGTTTATGAAAAAGATTAGGAGACTCTCTGCTCTAATGGGCCATTTTTCCACTGAAAAAGAGTTGCATCAGTATTGCATTAGCTCAGCCTGAAGCAGGCAGGCACACTGGTATATGTATGTCTTAATCTGTCAGGACCAATGAGAAAAGAAAGCTGTTATTTACTTTTTGTTCCGACTTCATTTAGCGATGACTCTTTGAGAGGGGACTTCATTTACTAAACACACTGCTCAGTAGCATCAATAACTAGTTTTAGATTCTTTTTAAGAGGACTTCATATGACATTCGATCCTTGAGTCCCCAATAAAACAACACAGCTGTTCCCTTGCAGCTCGTCTCTCAGCAGGAGCTGCAAAATCATATTTAATCAACTCTGCTTTAAAAGCCATCCAATTTCCTTCAGGGCCCTGGCAAGCTTCCCTGGTGAGGATGGCCCCTGCTGACATGTCAGCGGCAACAGCTTTTCCAGGCCCCGGTGGAGGAAGCTGCATTTTTTTGAGCACTTGCTCATGTGCCAGTCCCTCTATTGGGCACTTTACATTCAAGATTTTATTTAACCCAGATGGTAGTCCCATGCGGTAGGGATTAATCTCTGATTCAAAGACAAGGAAACTGAGACTTAGAAGTGTAAAAGCATTTTTCCAAAGTCAAAGAGGAACAAGTGAAGAGAATTGGGATTTAGCCAAATACTCTCTAATTCTAAAATATGAGCATTTTTTTTTAACGTTTTAAGTCTGGCTTTCTACATCAATAAGTACCAAAGAATTATATAGGCATGAGTGTGAATCAGTTTGATCAGTGCATCAAAGCTGGCAACAGAGGATCCCCGCTCATTTCTGTAAGTCCTAAATCCCCTTAAGACTCATGGCTTTGTCTTACCATGATGGAATTTTCCATTAGAATATGAATACCCTTGATGTCATCTTTTATTCAACAATCTGATAATTATACAATTCATTCTCCAAAGTGAGGTGGAGGGATACAGAGATGAAATGGATATAAGTCTTGCCCTCCAGAAGCTCAAAGTCTAGGAATGGAGATACAATAGCAACGTAAAACACTTTAATGAGAGGTAAGAAGTGGTAAGTATTATGAATGGGTCAAAGTATTATGGAAGTCTGAAAAAGAAAAAATCTATTCCAGCAAAGGCATAAGATTAAGTTTTATGGAAGAGTATAATAGTCGGAAAGATTAACGCTGGCTGCCATGACATGTAGCATCAAAATATAAGTGGCTTAACACAACAACAATTTTTCTTCACCCTCTGTTGGACTTAGGCAGTGCTCCCACTTAAGTTGTGACTCAAGATACAGGCTTCTTGTAGCATTGTGTCTCTAGCCTATGAGAGTCCTGTGTTTCTAGCTATGGGATCAGGGACGAGAGATCAAGTGAAGAGTCTGGTGAAAGGTGGAAGACCCACAGGCACAGAAGTGGTTTACTTCACTTCATTCACATCCCAGCGGACAGACTCAACCACGTGGCCCCAACGTAACTGCAAAGGAAGCTGGGAAATGTCTTCTTCCTATATGCCCAGGGAGGGAAATGTGTTCATTAAACACATAGCATTGTTTCTGCCACAAGAGATACTGACATAGGTAATGCAGAATGATTTTAACTTAACAAGTTGAGGGATAAGGAGGACGAATATAGCATAGAAGATATTCAAGGAACACTTTGAGTCAAAGGATGTTGGTTTGGAAAGATAGTTGACACCAGCTATGAAAAGACCTGAGTGACAAGTATTTTCCAAACTGTGTCAGTGAATATAATGGTAGGATTGACTTGAATAGTCAAATAGGTTTTGGAAAAGCCATGTTATCAAATCGTAATTGTTTTGGTTCCTACAGGAGTTCTCTAGATTTTTGGAGGAAGGCATGATGTGTCATTTATAATAAACCTTTTTGATCACAACATCTCTTTTTGGCAGACTATCTTATAAGACTAACATTTTGTGAAACATGCTTTGCATAAGGAATCTTAGGCAATGAAGAACCTTTAGCAGGAAAGAAAAATGATTAGAATTGCTTTTAGAAGTACAAGCCGGAGATGAGTTTAAACTCACATGACAAATTTGACCAATTAATAATAGCTGGCAATGGTGTTGTTTGGAGAAGAATTATGAAACTTCATCTGAACACATCTGGGAAAATGCAATGGTTGATTAATAATGTCTGCTATGGATTAACACATTAACTGCCATGAAAGTTGTATTTAACTCACTCTGGTTTTGACCCTGGGGCCACATGAAGCATATATAAAATCTTGCTTGTTTATGTTCTTATTGTTACAATTAATATCAACAATTTAATTCTAAAAATGTGGATTAAATGAATAGAAGTCAATAAATTTTGTTTTTCTATTTATGTTTACCCTTAAATTACACTCAAAGTTTTTATCTATTTTTGTAATAAGACACTGTGGCCCCAAGGAAAAATTTCTAGTTTTTTTTTTTGTGTGTGTGTGTGTGTGTGTGTGTGTGTGTGTGTGGCAGTCAATGTGTTAAAGAATATAGAGGTATGTCTAGTCAGTTTGGGCTGCTATGATGAAATATTCTCGGTTGGGTGGCTTAGACAGCACACACTTATTTCTCATAGTTCCGGAGGCCAGGAAGTCCAAGACTAAGGTGCTGGCAAATCTGGTGCCCAGTGGGGGCCTGTTTCTTGGTTCAGAGATAGTCATCTTCTCACTGTGTGCTTACACGGTGGAGAACAGAGAGAGGGAGAACAAGCTCTCTCATGTCTTTTTATAAAACACTAATCTCATTCATGAGGGCTCCACCCTCATGATCTAATTACCTCCCACAGGGACCATCTCCTAACACCATCATTTCAACATGTGAATTTTGGGAAGAAAAAAACATTCAGTCCATAGCAGGGTGGGATGGTTAATTTTATGTGTCAGTTTGGCTACACTATGGTTCCCGGTTGTTTGATCAACCAGTAGCTTAGACGTTGCTGTGAAAGTATTTTGTAGATGTGATAAACATTTATCATCAGTTGACTTTACCTGAAGTAGATTTCTTCTGATAATGTGTCTCATCCAATCAGTTGAAGACTTTGAGAGTAAAACTGAGGTTTCTCAGACAAGAAGGCATTCTGCCTCAAGAGTAACATAAAAATCTTCCCTGAATGTCCAGTCTGCAGGCCTGCCCTATAGATTTTGGGCTCAAAAGTGAAATATCAACTCTTACCTAAATTTCCAGCTGGCCTCCCATACAAACCTTAGACTCACCAGGCTCCATAAACATGTGAGCAAATTCCTTAAAAATTGTGTGTGTGTGTGTGTGCAGGTTCTGTGTCTCTGACAAACCCTGACTATTACAAGGGGTGACAGTAGCAGGAAGGCATTTGCTTTCTTTGTTTTAAGTAAAGGTGACAAGTTGGGTAAAAAAAGTGGTATCAACACCAAAATAGGAAGGATTTTGGAAGGACAAAAGGAGATGAGTTCAGATTTGGAATGTTGTGCTTCAGGTGTCAGCTGGACAACAGAATGGGCATCCAGTAGCAGCACAGTCATTCAGAGGGAAACAGAAGTCGGCATTATTTCCAGCGTGCAAAGATATTTTGCAGAACAGGTATATCTCCTTGGGAATCCTTGGACAGACACACCTGTCTGCCTGTAGCAGTTTCCTGAGGCTGCAGTCTTGGAGAAAGGTCTCTAATGACAGGGAACAAAAGGAGCTACTTTGTCCTAAAAGGAGGCAGGAGTCATTTGGAGGTAACTGTTCAGGACACACCTGAGTGTGGTGTAAGTTAAAAAAGAAAGGAGGAAAATGAATATAGAGAAGGGAGAATAGGAATGTCACTGAGGGAAAAGCTGCATGGAGGCAGGACACTGGGCATGACCAGATGTCCATGACCTGATGTCCAGGATGTGGATGAAGGTCTCATCCAGAACAGTGGAGTAATTATTATTAATGCAGGTGTGCATGGTGAGCTACTTGGTTATGAAAATGACGGCAGAGGCTCTTCATAGTAACAGCTCAACAATCATGTACTGAGTTCCCACAGACTTTCATTGAGATCTTGGCTCTGTGGCTTACAATGTGTGTGTTCATCTATGCATTGGAATAATAAAATCTACTTCATATTGATATAAAGATGAACCGAGATATACGTATAATGTCTAGCATGAAATAAATTTCTGTAACATGATAGTGATATATTGAATTTTCTATATATGTATTTGTTTCTTCAAATAAGAATGAATTTCTTCAAAAGCAAAAACCATGTCTAATTCATTATTGAATTCCCAAGTCCTAATACAAGATTTGACCCACTTTCTTCTCTTAATATGTGTGTTTAATTCTCCAAAGGATGGCCGAGAGAAGGAAAAAGATACCAAAGGCATCTGTGTATGCTTGCTGTTAAGAATTTACATTTTCTTAAAACAAAAAAAAAAAGGAAGCTGTCACTTTGAATACGAAAGGCCAGGGTAGCAATTCATAAGCCATGGTTAATGATCCAGCTCACAGCATTTCAGCTGCTGAGTCTGGTAGAGGCATGTTCTCTGTGGCTGCATGGCTTGGGGGACTGTTTGGAATACAGTCAGCTGTCACCTTCTATTTCTCAGATAAGATATGACCTGCCCATAGCTGACACATTTGTCCATAGACTCTTTGTTCAAAGAGAAAGGTAGACCAAGGTTGTGCTAGCAATAGTTGCAATGCCTAAGAATAGAATTACAAGAAATCTGAAAAATTTCTTGTAAGTAGTCTGAGCATGTGAGCATGTGTCATTACAATGAATAGAGGCTCCATGGTCCAGGGTCAACTTTAATGCACAATAAGAAGTTAGAAATTGTTTTTCTTATCCTCCTCAATATGTGTCTCCCCTCACTGCATAGCCTCTTCTCCACACCCCTCTCATCTTGGTCTGGCGGTGATGCTAACTTTGGTCCACCCAAGAGGCCCCTTTACCCACCCCCATCCTTGTCTTTTTTCTCTCAATGCTCATTTTTCCTATTGTTGAACACATCCAGTCAGTAGCCGTGAATTTGGAGAGATAAGCATATTATACCTATGATGACCATATTTCTTAGTTTGCCCAGAATAGTCACAGCTTTTGCCTAATGTCCACATGTAATTATTAAGAGTATCCTTTTTTGTTCTCCAGTCTTTCCCAATTTGGAAAATACGTGGCCTTGCTAATCACAGTGATCCTTTTCTAACGGATCACAAAGGACGAGAAACTATTAAGCCCTTCCAACAGAGCAACCTTAGAGTTAACTTAAGGTTTCATATGGTATTAGAACTGCGAGGGGTTTGGTCATCAACCAGAATAAACTTCTGGGCCCCCGGGAGGGGAGAAGATTGTCACAGTCCGCCCAGTGAGTTGGCAGCTCACTCTGCTGCCAGTCCCAACTGGAATTTGGCCTCCCCACCAGGTTCTGATGGGGATAGGGATAGGAAAAATGATAGTGAGAAAACACCCAATTTTGGTTTCTGATACACCTGAGATCAAACCTTGACTGTGTCAATTAATTTATGACAATTACATCATAATTTCAAATTCTTTAAAGAAATACTAATATATGATTCATCCAGATTATTGTAAAATTTAAGTACATAATGTCATATAATGTTTAAAAAATCACATGATGTAAAAACTGTTTAATATACTTTATTGATACTCAGTAATTGAAAGCCTCTACTAGTATTATTAATAAATAAAATTTTAATTTTCATATTACTGCAGTTACCACAGGATCCAAAACCTAGTTGATAGTATGCATTGATAGCTTTGAACTGTTGAAATAATCATAAGCTAACTCTTCATTTTGGAGCTTGATGTACAGATACAGCAAAAATTGTTCTTCAAAATATTTTTATCTTTATTAGTACAGGGAGGACCTTGGATGTAGGAAAGAAAGACTAGGAGAAATCTGAAAGCAGCCCAGGCGTGAATGGTACGCTATTTCTCTGACCTGAGATCTGCTTTTATACAATAAATAAATGCATGTACCGTGGGCCCATTGCAAAACAAGCAGGGTCTGATGATGCAGGCAGTCTTGGAGAAGATAGCATCGTTGTCAGCTGTGAGCAATCACAGGAGTAGAACAGCTACCATTGAAAGTAAAAAGGAATCCAAGTCCAGTTGTTCATGATGACAAGTCAAGGTGAACCAAACTAAGCAGAATCTGCTGCTGTTTTAAAAAATAGTTGAGCGTGCTGAGCGAAGTCCTGACAGAAGTGTGGTGTGTTGGGCTCTGGGGCATCCTTCACAGTGTTGCTGCAGGGAAGCGGCCCCCCACTTACAAGCTGGGTTAAGATGTGAGACTTTAATGGATACAGTCAACTCATGACCACCCCAACCCAAGGCAAAGTTTTTCAGACCTTGGTTGGTTCTGTATCTTTGAGATTTTTTTCCCCTGTAAATGTATCCTTGAAGTTCAGCTACACAAGAACACACCATGGAATTTACCCCTAAGTACTAAGGTATCATCTCAAATTTGGACTTAACCTGTTTTGGGGACTCATATTTGCCTAGAGGGTTGGAATTTATAATTAACTTGGAAGGTAACAAAGAACCATTGAAGAGATAAATTCACGCCAATTATGGTGTGTAGAACATCTCTGTTCAAATCACTTGGAAAGCGTCTTTAAAATGCTGCCTTCTGGGCCTTATCCTTGACTTACTGAATCAGACTATTTGAGAAAGGGATCTGAAGATTGATAGCTCCCAGGGTTTTTCTGTCCTCATGATAGTTTGGAAACCACTAGGTTAGAGGACGTACGAACAGTTCAGTGCAATGAAGGAAAATAACCTTCATCGAAACCCAACAATTGTGGATGCTACTATCTTCATCTGGCCATTGAGAAAACTGTGGGTCAGAGGATTGACAATCAGTACAAGGTGCAAAAAGACACAGTTACAAAAGAGGAAGATGACTGGTCTTTGCCACCTTCCAACTGAAGGTGGCAGTAAGATGCTTGCTCAGATTTCTATCTCCCCGAGACAATGGGGGGCATTCCATGGCCTGAGGAACACAGATAATTTAGGTCAAAAAAGCTAATTTTTGATTACTTGATAGTAATTTGTATTAAAAAACTGAAAAAAAAATCAATAACCAAGCACAAAATAATCCTACCACCTTGAATGAGTCCTGGTAGCCACTGCCATCTCTGAAGACATCTAGAAAGTCAGGGGCATTATCCAGGGGCAACAGTAACTATTGCTTTCAGTTTATATTTGTATTCATGTTAATGGAATTGGAAAAAGCTTAGATTTTCGGGAAAGGGTAACTCACAAGTTACTGAGCAGATGGCAATTTCCCCTCTGCCTGTTGCCTAAAAACACACGTTGGGTGCGTCACAAGCAAAGCTCAGGCTGGGTTATAGCTCTGTTACTCAGTCCTGAAGCATTTGCTTCTGTATTTATCATGCAGCTGAGAGTATAAATATAGATCTTAGACATTTTTAGTGAGGTGGTTTTAGGAGCCTGGAGAGGCAGCAAAATCAGTTTAGAATCCGGAGAAAGGACATTCATTTTTGGAATAGGTATGATTCATAGGAATGGACACTTTGAGCCTTTCCCTTTAAAACACGATTTTCATCTGCCCAGTTTGTTTCTCACATTGCCCAGAGAGCAATCATTCATTCACTCCTTTTCTTCTGTGATCACTGGAGAGGAGAGCATGCTGATTTAGAGCAGAGATGCTCATACCTTCATGTGCACACAAATCACCCGAGGACCTTGTTAAAATGCAGACCATGATGCAGCAGGCTAGAGTCTGCATCTCTAACCAGCTCCCAGGTGATGTCATGGCTGCTGGGCTGTGTACGACACCGCTGACCAGGTCCTAGAGCATGATCAACTGCCCAAGTTCAGGCCCAAGTTTTACTGCCCACTGGCTATGAGACCACAGAGACATGACTGAACTTCTCAGTCTCCATTTCCTCTTTTTAAACATTTGTATATAATGCAGATTACGAAAGTGCTGAACATACAAGACTGTTTTAAATACAGATTATAATCCATGCAAAGTGCTAAAATCATTTCTTGTAACATCATGTTGTATCAGTAAATGTTTGCTGCCCCCCTTATAACCAGGCATTTATGATATGGCTACCATATGCTAGGCCTCTAGGAAAATAAATAGAAGGTATAATTCTTGTTTTCTTATATCTAATAGCCTAGAAGTGAGGTCAGTAAAATAGATAGGTGATACACAGGTACATAAATCTCCCATGAGTTAGCAGACTGCCTAGTGTATACTGCGATGGCAGGGATACTGGTCATGGAGTCAGGAAGCCAGTTTCCCTATCCCGTTGCCATAGGGATTTTGTGCAAGCCCCTTTCCTTCTCTGGATTATTGTCTCATGATTGTAACAGAAGAATTGTACCCAGTCATAGAGTTTCATCTTCTAAGTCGTGACTTATTAACTTTATGACCTTAGTCAAGTTCCTTAAACTCCAAAGCCATATTTTCCTCATTTATAAAGTTGAGATAATAAGATGGCAGTTGTGAGGATTACAGATATTTGCAGAAAGCATTTAGAACAAGATGTTGCTTCCTTCAGCGCTCAATAAGTACCCTCATTATCTCATGATCATCATCATCTTTTGCCGGCTCTTTTTTCTTACTAACTCTGGGACTTTAGTCAACTCCTATTAGCCACTGCTTAGGGTTTTCTGAAACTGCTCAACTATGGACTGTATCTATTTTTAAATGTTCTTTTGAGTAGTTCCTGCAACATGTCATATCTTTAAACCAAACATCAACAGACTTCTTTCTGTAAAGGACCAGTCGGTAAACATTTTAGGCTTTGCCATAGACGATATGTAAATAAAGGGGTGTGGCTGTGTTCCAATAAAATGTTATTTACAGAAAAAGAAGGTGAGCAGGACTTGGCTCATAGGATATGGTTTGCTCACTTCTGCTTTAAACTAAAGAAACTGTAAATGTTCTGTGATTTATGAGGAAATAAGTTTCACCCAACACAGACTTGTGGTCCATCAAATACAACATGATATTGTAGGAAAGTTAGTGACTCTGGATTCTTCTCCATTAGTCCTGCCTTTGCCTCGAGAACCCCATAGCCTCAGAACCACAGTCTTGCCCTGGAGAAGGGCTTCTGAGATCAAACCTCTCCTTTTTGACAGCTAAGTTAAACTGAGGCCCAGATAGGAGGACTGATTTATTCAAAATCAACAGCTCCAGGGATAGAGCCAGCATCAGAATCTGGATCTCCTGACTCTAAATCAGGGACTACATATTTTCTCTCTCAAGCTTGAAAAGAGCAAAAAAGAAAAACCTCTATTTCCACTAGGGTTTTAAAACAGAAATGTATTTTTTAAATCATCTTGTTAATGGAAATGCCATAATCAGACAAGAAAACACTGCTACGTCTGCTTAATGGGAATACCAGTCCCCTGTCCTTGTCACTTGGATCTTATATTAAAAGTCTCCTTTCATTTCCAGTGAAACAGAAAAACACCCTCTCCTTCCACTCAATCTGCTCAGATTCCAAAATCATTCCTATGGCAGTAAATCAGTAGTGAATGAGAGGGCTATTCACATCTCTCCGCATCCTATCCCCAAAGAAGAAATGGGAGCAGAAAGCCCTGGAATGGGCACAAGCTTCCTTCAGCTAGGATCTGAATGGAAATATTTCTCTCCTTTTAATGTGCTATTTGTATGTATTTCCATGCAGTTCCTTTTCTGATTTCTATATCCTGACCTTGCTTAACTGTGTCGAGATAATAATAATAATAATGATAGTTATGATTTATTGAGCATGTACTATTTAATGGCATTTTGTCAAGTACCTTAGTCCTGTGTGGGGGTATTGTGAACCCCATCTATCAGATGAAGAAACTAGACACAAGGAAGATAAGTCAGTTGTACAAAAGGAGGATTATGACTGCAACACAGATGACTTAACCATGCTCAGATTATTCCTCTAAATAACAGACAGGTACAAAGTTCTGACATATGATTAATGATGTAGACCTGTATGATTCCATTTATATAAAATGTCCAGAGAAGGTAATTTTATAGAAATAGAAAGCAGATTAGTTATTGCCCGAGGCTGTGGTGGGAATGGGGGGTGATTGCAATGGCCGTAAGGGATATTCTTGGGGAGATGGGAATGTTTTAAAATTGGATTGCAATAATGGTTGCACAACTCTATAAATCTACTAAAAATCATTGATTTTTGTGCCCTTGAGACTAAACTAGTGAATTTATGTAAATTAAGCCTCAATAAAGGTGCTAGAAATTAATCATGCAGAGCAGAAATTCCAAGGGCTTTTGTTCAAATTCATAGCTGCTCCTCTCACACCGGCATCTTCATTTCTCTTTACAGCCGCAATCAGATTTGAGCACAGGAAGGCCTCTTCTCGCTCAGGGCTGTTAGCTCCCAATTATTCTTTGATGATAGAATATGGACAAATGAGTGTTAACTTCCTCCTCAATGCTAATTTATTGCCTAAGCAATAATCCTGGAATTTGAATTGGTACTGTAGAGGAAGAGGGTGCTTCTTTGCTTTAATAGCAATGAAAGGAGAGTTTTATTACAAGTGACACATGACAGGAGCAGGGGACTGTTTTTCCCACTAAGCGAACACAACCATCTTTTACCATATCTTAGAAATGGCTGTCTATTGCAATGAGTTCATTTATGTATTTATTTGTTAATTTGGCATACATTCATCACATCCCTGTTATGTGCCAGTAACTTTTCTCAACTCTGGAAAAGAAACGGTGGGCAACATAGTCATTGCCCCCATCCTCCTAAAACTCATAGCCTAGCAGGCAACGTTGCCCTCTTCTTTCCATCTTTGTAAACATTCTACCTGTTCTCTCAGGCTCTAATTCTCTTTGGAGATGCTGTGATTAATTGATCTCTTTGTCCCTCAGCGTACCCATCACAGCATTTTGCACGTAGCAGACACTCAATAAGCCTCTGTTACGTGAATTTGTCAATTTATTCATGAACCCAATATTGTAGATAACTTTCAGGCAACAGATACTGTTCTGGGCACTAGGAGACTTAGTGACCGAGACGGGGGAGATCCCTGTCCTCCAGGATCTTACCTTGGCTTAGAGGAGACAGTCAATGAACAGATGAACAGAAAGACACAGTGAATGCAAATAATGAAGACTGTTAAGGAGAAAGAAAACAGAGGGTAGCTTATTAGGGATGGCAGCAGGAATCTGCCACACCAAGGATAGTCACAGAAGGCCTCTTGGAGGACATATAATGGCATTTGATCTTAGACATGAAAGATGAAAAGGAGCCAGCCTTATGAGTAGTTAGGTACAAGAATATTTTAGGTAGAAATAACAGTGAGTAAAAAAAAAAACAAAAAAAACCTAAGAGGCCAGAAAGAATTTGGTGTGTTGAGGGAGAAAAAGAAAACCAGGCCAGTGTTACTGAATGCTAGTGAGGAAGAAAGAGCAGAGGAATAGGGAGGTAGGAAGGATCAGATCATTAAAGGCCTTGCAGGCCATGTTGAGGAGTGCAAATTTCATTCTTAGAGTAATGGATGAAGGATCTTAAAGAGAAAAATGACATAGATCTGATTTGCAGTTTAATAATATCATTTTGAATTATTTGTTGCAAATATGCTGAGGGACTCAAGTAGTAAGGTCATGAATAAATCCTTTGAGTACAAAGACCTTTGGCTAGGAGTCTGGAGACCTGGGTCTGGATTATAGAGTTATCTCAGTGTTATCAGAAGTGTACATCAGAGTTTACTCTATGGTTTTCAAATCCAACTCACTGAGCTTTCTGGTACCAAATGTTCCTTGTTAATTTCATGCATTCCCCTCTTATAAACATCTGAAATTACATACATCTGTTACAATCAGGAATCATCAGGAGGTCGCCTGGAGTTCTGGGCATCTCCTGATGTTGTATCACATTTTGGGGGAGCTTCTGCAGCTTCCTCCTTCCCTAGGGAATTAGATGCACTTCCTATCACCCCAGTTTAACTCTAACTGCAGCACTCATTACTGACGTTTATTGGCCAAACTCTGCTGGCTTTGGCACTCTGCGCACTTCCTCTCATTAAAGGAAATCCATTTCAACCCCAGACTCCTCATTAGAGCAAGTATTTTATGTAGGCAGCATCCCATTCCATGTATCCCAAGATGGTGAAAAGATAGAGAACAATGGGCTGGGAGCCGAGAGATCTGGTTCTGTTCTCCATTTATAATTCACTCCATTTATAATTCTGACCACTCCTCTGCTCTGTGCTCTGGTTTCCACATTTGTAATATAAGGGGATTGAACTTGATGAGCTTGGGGTAAATGTTTCTTTGCTGTTTTTCTAGGATGTGCTTCTCCTGTTTCCTAGCCAACCTTGCTTAATATGGTGTATTCCTCTTTGTAGTCTTTAGGGCTGTCAGGGGTTGTGGCTTAGCACATTGCCTAAGCTTTGGCATCTGCAACAACTCATTGCAACAATTCTCAAATTTTGTTCCTCTGCCCACTTCATCCAACCATCCAGCCAGAAAATCATATGCTTGGCAGAAATATCCTTAGAATGTTTTCTGTTTATCAGATACCTATGTTGAGTGGTGGGGATGCAACCAAATGTGTGATCCAGTCTCTGTTCTCAAGGGCATCAAAGTCTGCAGGAAGAGAGAGACAGACATCTAACCACATGCACAGTGTAGTGCAATGAGTGCCATGGTGCAGAGAAGCTCAGGATGTGGAGAAAATACACACAAGAGGCATCTATGCCACCCTGTGGGAGCAAACCAGGGAAAGACTCCTGGATAAGGCAACTCTCAGTTCCAATCTTGAAAGCACAGAATGAATGAGCCAAGTAAATGAGCAGGAAGAGCTGCTCCAAGAAGAGCACATCAAAGTGAAGCAAAGGTGAGTGGCCCATAAGGAGTCCAGCATGGCTAGATGACAGAATGAGAGCCGTGGGTGGCAGAGGCTAAGGCCAGAGATTTAGGCAAAGAACATGTCAAGCAGGGCCTTATATATCCTGCTAAAGAGTCAGAATGAACAAATGAATGAGTGAATGAAGAGTTGAGAAATGAAAGGAAGCCCCACTACATGCTATGTTAAGTGCTCTAGCATTGTACACAGTACATTGGGAAGGTGTAGCATATTCTCTGGCAGCTGCAAAACATTATAGCACTTTGGTAAAATGTGCAGTTTCTCTGGGCAACCAGCTCTTGATCTAAATAAACACCATCACTGCCACTTACTAGTCATGTGAACTAGAGATATTTCTTAACCTCACAAGGGATCATTTTTCTTACTTGCATTAGGGTTGTGGGGGGATTAAATGAGATTATATATGTAGAGCTCTTAGTACAGTGTTTGCACTTAAAAAAGATTCAGTGAATGTTAACTACGATTACAAGTAAATGCTACTCTATCCTCTCTCTGTGTCCCTCTCTGTCCTTCCATTTCTCTCCCTCCCTCCTTCCCTACCTTCTTTCCTTTCTTGTTTCTTTCCTCCTTCTCTTTTATTTATAGACTCCTAACATAGCAGACAAGGATGAGACTGAAAAATCATACAGCCCAAATGCCTGCATTTTCCTAATGTGTATAATATGGGACATCAGTTATTTGGTTCAAATGGTGTCTAGATGTTGATCCACTTATCCAGGACTGTTCACAAAAGAATAATTCAGGTATGTGTCAGTGAAGGTGGACGTCAGATAGTCAAACCCAGGAGAACTGGTGGCTATAGTTCTAACCCAAATCTTTCCTTATGCTAATTCTTCCATCAAGACAGGGGACAAAATTCTACCTGTTCACATGGATGATTCACCTGACCATATGGATGAGAAGAGGAGTAGAGTAATTACATGCATGAGTTTCCCAGCCAGGGCTGGGCATTCATCCTAACTCTGGCTTTTATTAACTGTGGGACATAGGCATGTTATTTAACTTTCTGGAACCTTCATTTTTTGGAGTACAAAATGAAAATTATAGAATCCACTAACAGCTACCTAGAGATAGTGCAAGAAAAATGCATAGCAAAGTGTTTGACACAGAGTTTCAATATATGATAGATATTATTATTCATATTAGTTTTATTAGTGTTTGACACAGAGTAAGTTTTCAATATATGATAGATATTATTATGCTTATTAGTTTTATTAGTGTTACTAGGATATGTATCAGAGTTATTATTAATAGTAATATGAACTTGTTAATGTTAAATTATTCCTGTTTTATTTTAAGTATTCTTGTTAGCATTCTTGTCATTTGTGTTTATATTGTAAAGTAATACAGAAGATAAAAATATTCATAGCCAGAGTCTCTACATAGGTTATTGTTCCCATGGTGAAGGCCAACAACTGGGCAAGCTGAGAGAATCTTTTGAAAAAATGTCCTGGGACAATTTCATCTTTTCCAGAATGCTTAGGAAATCAGACTTGAGTTTTCTGTCATCCCGGAGGTCAGCTGGGATCACCTTATTAGGGACTGGGAGCTAGAAATGGGACCAGCAAGTGTGCTGGCTTGGGGCAGGGACAGATGCGGGTGGGTGGTGCCAATCCTGGTCACTCAGATTCACAGCCCCTGCCCAAGTCAGGAAGCACAGTTCTTACAGAGAACATGGGACCTACATTTTACTGTGAGGAGAGAGCACTGGGCCCATAAAGGAGGGGTGAACAGCAGTGCTTGGCTTTCTGGGTCAGAAAGGACTTATGGGAGGACAAACATGGTAACTTGCGAGACATCACAAGAAATTATCTCGAAAAGAAAGACAGGCTCAGCTTAACTTGTCTTTCCATGCGGTTGCATTTTATTGGTGCTTGTTGGGTGACAAATCATCCATTTTTAGCTTTTATGTAACTTTAGTTTTGATCTTAGGAGTTAAGAATGACTAATCCCAAGAGGTTATGACCCTGGAGCAAAGCATGCTGGGGAAGCACATTTCTGGGTGCATGTTCCCTCTGTGCCTAGAGACATGGATTCAAATAAAAGTCAAGGCTACTGTCCCATCGGGAGCCATTGCTTTGGAAAGTTTAACAGGGCTTTTGAATACGTCTTTGTTTGCCATTCTTATTCAAGGTTATCCAAAGACGAAACTGCTTCAAGAGAGGAGAAAGTAGTAAATTTAATTGGAGCTTTCAAGCAATGTTCAGTCCAAAAACGGAGAAACTCAAGATCAAATAAGTCTTTAAAATTACTGGCCAAAAAAAAAAAAAAAATTAATGTCTTCCATGGGCATTACTTCCTGGGTCTTGCTGACTCAGAAGAGCAAATGCAAGGGATGAGAAATTCTGTTCTTGCTCAATTCCATTCATGGTCAAACTACTGGGGAAGAAAGCTAATTACCTCCCATCTTGTTCTGACTATTTTTGTTGCCTGGAGTTATGTCCATAAGAGGTCAACACTCTATGGCTGAAAAGAAGGGAGTGTGTTGGATATATAATTGTGAGCTTTTATATACGCAGGCCGTGATGGGCTAGTCAGAGGTTAACCATGTCTGTGGGGCCAGTCTGTTCCTCTCAACAATCACGGAAGGGAAGTATGGTTGTTAGCATCTCCACTTTACAGCTGGGGAAACAGATTTCCAAGGGTTTTGATGATTTGCCCAAGATCATACAATTAGCTAGTGGCAGAGCCAGAATGTGAACTAGAACCTCCCAAATTCTGGTCTATACCATAATTATTTGAGCAGCCAATAATCTTTTTTAATTTTTCAAAAATTAGAAAAGTGTTTAGTGACCAAACCCTGTTTCTGGCCTTATTTCTCTTGACCTCTGGACTGAGATGTCCCCAGTCTCTCCTCTTTCTGAGCTATATGGCATTGCCAGCTGGAAACTTCTCTGTAGGCTTAGTAAGATCAGATCTATGAGAGTTTATAAATCAGGGTGTTCCAGGCATCACTTGCCATCATTTGCATCCCTGCAATCCAAGGATATTGGGACACAGACTAAGCTTAACCCCATTGTATTATTTTATGGAAGGGGAAACTGAGCTTCAGAGAGGAAAAAGGAGTTGCTCAAGGTCACACAACTGCTGTGACATGATAGGTCTGTCAGTCTCTTCCAAGCACTGATGCAAGAGCCTATGAAGTTCATGGAGTAGAGATAAGAGAAAGAAAAAAAAAAGGGGGGACTCAAGCTTAGAAGGCAATCTCTGTTACCTCCTAGCTGTGCAGCCTCGGCTAAGTCTGTTAAACTCTTTGACTCTCATCTTGCTCCCGCATTACATGGTAATGATAATAGAGCCCGCCTCCTGTGATATATAAGAATTAAATGATTCTATGTGTGTGCGTCTCCAAGTGCAGCGCCTGGCCCTCAGCAAGAATGCAACACCCAGGAGCTGGGGTAAAGTCTTACCAGGTCAGCAGCACAGAGACAGGGAGGTAGGGACAATATGGGAGGGGGCCGAGGCAGTGACCTCTGTCTTTCAGTTCCCACACAGCAGTTCAGTTTGGGAAAGCAGAGGGGTGAAGATAACAGGAAAAGGGGGCATGTCCTTCAGTAAACTGCTTATTGTTGCCCAGATGTCTCTGTGGTAACAAGGAAGACCCCTGCAATCAGTTTGTCCACAGCTGAAGGCGTAACTCTCCAGGGCTTTCGGTGGCAAGTTCAGGGGTTCCAAGGAGAAGCCAGGAATGAGACAGTCACAGATGCAGACATTTATTTCTTTGGGAGTCTTCCTTTTAGGATGTTCTCAGAGCTTTGGATCAACTGGAAGAGATCTTCAGGCTAGACCATGGTGATGGAGGGCAGCTTCCCTTCCACCTTGCCCATGTTTATCTTACATTTGTTATGTGGCAAGACGCCAACTTTGCTATTCATTCAACTGTTTAGATTCTGTGAGGTTTATAAATAGCCTCTGGGAACCCCTTTCTCTGACTTCCCTTTAGACTTCCGAGACTGTCCTTGATAAAGGAAGATTACAAGAAAAAGACTTCTTATTGATGGAGTTGAAAAACTTGAGCAGACCATAGATAAAAAATCATAGTAAAAGTGGGAATTTGGGGATGGTCTGTATGCTCAGGAAACCTTTCTAATTTCAAGTTCATAATGAAAGTGGATGATCACACAGACAGGATGTGGTTTGCAGCATGCAAAAATTTTCTCCCATTCTGTAGATTGTCTGTTAGCTCTTGTGACAGTTTCTTTGGCTGAAGGAGCAACGATTTAGAAGAGCACCCACCCCTCCACTCACAAAAACTGTGCTATTGGATAAGGGCAAAAAGATCCCAGCCCAGGGCCTTAGAATTCAAATGTTTAGGACCCGCCCCCATGAACAGCCTTCCGGGTTTGGAGAGCTTGTCCTGATCCTCCTACCAGCAGCTCCCCCTAATTGCCAGAAAAGCAACTTCTGAGCCCTGCAGTGCCTTTGCGGCTCCCACAACCTAGCCACAACTGCCTTACTTCTCCCCTCACCTCAGTGGTGGCAGAGATCAAGCAACCTACAGGGTCCTTCCTAAAGCTTGGGGCACTCGAGTACTCCACCTGGGGGACCAGAGCCTACCACAGGCACAAAAAACATCTCCTCAGCTGGCTCTTTCAACACAAACATCAACCAATGACAGAGAGAACAACTCTATAACTCATCACAGTGTCTTGCAACTAAAGGAAATAGGATGAGAATGATTTGTATTCACAAGTACCACCTGCAATCTTGGAGATTAAGTGGGGGTACCCAACACAATTCACACTGCTGAGAAGAGGTGAAGACAGCAGGACAGACGCAACCGGAGAGGATCATCATACCTCCCTGAACACCCCATAGGAAACTCAGGACTGGCACCCCACTCCCCGGCACGGTCTGGGATTGATCTTCAGAGACATGGGGACAGGCCTGCAAGCCAGGCCTATAATCCCCAGGACTAGATTGAGGGGCCAGATGAGAAGGAATCAGCAAAAGAACTTCAGAAGCATGAAAATTCAGTGCGAAAGGATAACCTCAAAAGAAAATGACAACTCTTTACCAATGGACGACAACCAAAATGAAAACATTGAAATGACAGATAAAGAATTTAAAATATGGATTATAAGGAAGATCAAGGAGATAAAAGAGAAAATGGAAAACCAACACAAAGAAACCATAAAAAAAATACAGGATATGAACGAAAAACTCACTAAAAAATTCAGATTATTAAGAAAAAAATCAAATAGAACTTCTGGAAATGAAAATTTCATTCAAGGAAATTAAAAACACAGTGGAAATTTTAAGAAAAGATTAGACTGGGCCAGGCGCAGTGGCTCACGCCTATAATTCTAGCACTCTGGGAGGCCAAGGCGGGTGGATCGTTTGAGCTCAGGAGTTCGAGACCAGCCTGAGCAAGAGCGAAACCCCGTCTCTACTAAAAAAATAGAAAGAAATTAGTTGGACAACTAAAAAATATGTATATAAAAAATAAGCCGGGCATGGTGGCACATGCCTGTAGTCCCAGCTACTCGGGAGGCTGAGGCAGTAGGATTGCTTGAGCCCAGGAGTTTGAGGTTGCTATGAGCTAGGCGGACACCACAGCACTCTAGCCCGGGCAACATAATGAAATTCTTTCTCAAAAAAAAAAAAAAGACTAGACCAGTAGAAGAATCTCAGAACTTGAAGACAACGCCTTCAAATAAAACGAGTCCATCAAAGAAAGAATAGAGAAATAAGAGAAATTGAAAAGCTTACAAGAATTATGGGATTATGTAAAGAGGCCTAACATAAGAATCATATGCATCCCTGAGGGTAAAGAAGAAAATATATAGTGTTGGAAAACCTATTTCAGAGAATAAGTGAGGAAAATTTCCCTGGTCTTGCTAAAAATTTAGATATCCTGGTACAAGAAGCTCAATGAAGAGATTGATCTCAAAGAGGCAATCACCACAACATATAGTCATCAGACTGGCCAAAGTTAACATGAAAGGGGAACTCCTGTGAGCCTTAAGGTAAAAAAAATCAGGTAACTTACATAGGAAAACCCATCAGGCTAACTGCAGACTTTTGACTGAGACCTTATAAGACAGAAGGGATCACGGATCCATACTCAGTCTTCTTAAACAGAACAGTGGCCAGCCTAGAATTTTGTATCCTGCAAAATCAAGCTTCTTATATGAGGGAGAAATAAATACTTTTTCAGACAAGCAAATATTAAAGGAATCTGTCAAAACCAGACCTGCCCTGCAGGAGTACTCAGATCTACATCGTACATCAACTAGCACAAGTCACCCACCTATGTAAAATCAACCTAAAGCTAAAGCTCAGAGCCCCTATAAAACAATGGATCAAGAGGTAAAACAAAGCAATAATGTTCTACCCAATAAGATAAGCAGAAAAACATCCCACTTACCAGTTCTTTCAATAAATTAGAACACTTTGAATTCCCCACTCAAGAAACATAGGCTGACAAAACTGATAGACCTCTTACTAGATTAACCAGAAATAGAAAAGAAAGGACCCAAATAAGCTCAACCAGAAATGAAAAAGAAAATGTTACAACTGATACCACGGACATACAAAATGTCATCTGTGTCTACTATAAAAACCTTAATGCACATAAACTTGAAAACATTAAGGAAATGGACAAATTCCTGGAAATACACAACCTCCCAAGGCTCAATCTAGAAGAAATAGAACTGAACACACCAATAACGGCAACAAAATTGAAGCAGAAATAAAAAGTCTTCTAACAAAAAAACTCCCAGATCAGATGGTTTCACAGCTGAATTTTATCAGACCTACAAAGAATTAGTACCCATACTCCAGAAATTATTTCCTAACACCAAGAACGAAGGAATCCTCCCCAACTCATTATATGAAGCCAGTATTACCTTGATACCAAAGCCAGGAAAGGACATAACAACAACAAAAAAGAAAACTATAGACAAATATCCCTTATGAATATAGATGTTATAGATGTAAAAATTCTCAATAAAATTCTAGCAAACCAAATTCAGCAGCACATCAAAAATAAAAATAAAAAAAAATAATCCACCCCAGCCAAGTGGACTTCATCCTAGGGATACAAGGAAAGATCGACATACATAAATCCATAAATGTGATTCACCACATAAACAGAAGCAAAAACAAAGATCATATGATCACCTCAATAAATGCTGAAAAAACATTCAACAAAATGCAGCACCCTTTTATGATAAAAACGCTTAACAAAATAGGCATAGATGGAACATATCTCAAAATTATAAAAAGCCATATATGACAAACCCACAGTCAACATCACACTGAATAGGGAAAAGTTGAAAGCATTCCCACTTTGAAATGGAACAAGACAAGGAAGCCCACTGTCACCACTTCTATTCAACATAGGACTGGATGGAAGTCCCAGCCAGAGCAATCAGGCAAGAGAAGGAAATTAAGGGTATCCAAATGGGGAAAGAAGAAGTCAAACTATTGCTCTTTGCTGATGATATGGTCTTTTATCTTACATCTATAAAACCTCAAAGATTCCACCAAGAGACTCCTGGAATTGATGAATAAATTCAGCAAAGTCTCAGGTTACAAAATCAATGTACACAAATCAGCATTCCTATACACCAACAACAGTCAAGCTAAAAATCAAATCAAACACTCAATATCTTTCAAAGTAGCTACTAAGAAAATAAAATATCTAGGAATATATTTAACCAAGGAGGTGAAAGATCCCTACAAAGGGAACTACAAATCAGTGAGGAAGGAAATTACAGATGATGTCAACAAATGGAAAAACACATGCTCATGGATCAGCAGAATTAACACTGCTAAAATGTCGATACTACCTAAAGTGGTTTACAGATTAAATGCAGTCCCCGTCAAAATACCAATGTTATTTTTCATAGATCTAGAAAAAATAATTCTATGCTTTGCTTGGAACCAGAAAAGATCCCCAAAAGCCAAAGCGACCTTGAGCAAAAGGAACAAATCTGGAGAAATCACTTTGCCAGATTTTAAGCTACACTACAAGGCTGTAACCAAAACAGCATGATACTGGCACAAGAACAGAGACATAGACAAATGGAACAGAACAGAGAAACAGATATAAAACGATCCACATGTAGACGTGGAATGAAAGGAACTCTTATGCATTCTTGAGAGACTGCAAACTAGCACAATTTCTATGGAAAACAGTATGGAGATTCCTCAAAGAACTAAAAGTAGACCTACTATTTGATCTAGCAATCCCACTACTGGGTATTTATCCAAAGGAAAAAAAGTTATTTTATCAAAAAGTCACTTGCATTCGAATGTTTATTGCAGTATAATTCATAATCGTAAAGATGTGGCATCAACCCAAATGCTCATCAATTCACAAGTGGATAAATAAGACGAGGTATATGTATACCATGGAGTACTACTCAGCCACAGAAAAAAATGATGAATTAATACTTTTTGTAACAATCTGGATGAAACTAGAAGACCATTCTCCTAAATGAAGTATCGCAAGAATGGAAAAAGAAACACCACATGAACTATTAAATTGGAACTAACCAATCAGCACTCATGTGCACAGATAAAAGTAAAACTCGATGGAATTAGAGTAGGAGAGAGGGGGCGTGGAGGGGATGGGTGAAGTCATACCTAACAGGTACGTACAACGTACACTATCTGGGTGATGGGCACACTTGGAACTTTGACTCAAGCAGTACAAAAAGCAATCGATGTAATCAAAACACACGTACCCCCATAATACTCTGAAATTAAAAATAGAAAAAAGAAAAATCTTTGCCTGAAATTTCTGATTCTCATTAATATATCTTCCTATTAATGATTCAAATATATAGTCAGAACAGATACAATAAGAACTCAAAGAGCTGTGTTCTGAGCTACATGATAAAACATATCATACAAATATTTTATTACTTGTTAAATACAAGAAATAAGATATGAGTTGTTTTTTAACATATGCTGGTTTATTATGACATAAAGGATATAAGTCAGGAATAGCCAAATGGAAGAGATGCATAAGACAAGGTAAGGGGGAGGTGCCTGGAGCTTCCACATCCTCTTCACTGCCCCCTCCTCCCAGCACAGAAGTTGCTGCTTTTAAATACAGTATTCTTCTATCAGTACCATTCATAAACAAATTATGCTTACTGGTTTTACAACATAACTAACTTCTCAAACTGCATAAATGTTTCTGAAAACTTAATGAACAACATATGTCACAGGATCTAGCAGGTGGATTCACAAAACACCCAGACTAAATTGTCCAACAACAGGAATCATAAATCCTAGTTACTATAGTATACAAGTCTCTTATCTGGTAAGCACTTAAAAAAAATTATAAAAGCACTTTTAAATGTCCATTACGACAGCACTTAGCCCTCACTTATGCCAAATCTGAACATTTCATAAAACATTTGGGTTGTATTTGCTTACAAAAGCAGTAAAGATAAATATGCCAACATCAATATCACAAGGCAAAATATAGTAAGAGCACAAACAAAGAGCAATGGGGCTCAAAAGAAAAGGAGCACATACCTAGAAAAGCTGTAGAAAGGAAATGGCATTTGAAATGAACTTTGAACGAAGGACAAGTGGCAGACAGCATCAGGGCAAGTACAGCAGGCAGAGATACAAGTTTGGGCAATGACACAGAAGCAAGAAAACAAAGTCTCAAGAGCAGGGAACAATTCAGTTTGGCTGGTACACACTCTATGATTGTGACAGATAAAGCTGGAAAATAAGTTATAATCTTGTTTGTCAGGAAAAAAAATTATAATTTAATCCCATAGTCCACTGAAAGTCCTTCTAGATTTAACAGTAGGCAAGGGTATCATCTAAAAAACATATTTTCACTTTCTATCATCATAGTTTAGGCCCTCAATACCTAGACCACTGTGAGGTCAAGAAACCAAAACCGAGGCTAGCAATCTTTCACAACTTCCATTTTCCTCTTCCTAAAGTCCAATTCAGCTCATTTTAATCCCCTGATCACAGATCTTCAATCAGATACTCTTCATTGAGACTTAAAATACAACATAATATTTAATAGAAAATAATTCAAAGACAAATATTGCAGTAACGTCTTCATCTTTTTCAAACGTAGAATTAGATAAACCCTACAAGTGACCCAAAGACAGTCTTGAAAAAAATGCCAGTGGAAAATGCATATGTCCAATTCCACTTTCTTATTAAAAATTATAAAAAAGAAAACACTGGAAAAATCTAGCTATAAATAGTAGTAAGTAAAAAATAACTAAATGCAACAGCAAAAATTTTAATTCCAAGATTTAGAAAAGGAAAATTAGTAGACAAACTGAAATACAATAGAAAGTCCATAAAAGACTCAAGCAAATGTACGATTGTATTATGAAATAATGGGATATTTCAAATCTGTGGTGAAGTGATGGATTATCTATTAAACAGTGTTGGGGAAATAACTAAATAATGGTAAAACAGAGTTAAATGCTTACCAATTCCCAGGGTCAGTGAGTTGCATAACCCCAGGGAGCACAGTTCACATTACAGTCTACATAACAATTAATGGTACTGCCTAGAGTTGTGAGATGTGGTTGCTATGTGCATAAGTTATATCAAAATAAATTACGGATGGACAAAAATAAAACCATAAAATTATTTGAAGAATATTTTTGTAATATTGTGGTGAGGAACCAAACTAATCCATTATTAAGTAAAAGATCAACAAGAATGACTATAAAACTTTTAAAATCAAATATTAAAAAATCAAAGAATAAGCTGGGAAACATATTTACAGCCCACTAAAGTAAATCAAATGCACCCCTACTATGTAAACAATAGTTACAAACCGCAATGGCAAAAGGAAAATGGGCAAAGAACACAAACAGGTCACTTACCAATCAAAACCAAATGATAAAACTGTTCAACCACAGACAGCAAAAACAAATAAGAATTAATTAATTTTTTTTTTTTTTTGAGACAGAGTCTCACTCTGTCTCCCAGCTAGAGTACAGTGAGTGGCATCATCGTTGCTCACTGCAACCTCAAATTCCTGGGCTCGAGAGATCCCCCTGCCTTCGCTTCCTGAGTAGCTGAGCCTACAGGCACACACAATCACACCCAGCCAATTTTTCTATTTTTTGTGGAGACAGGGTCTCGCTGTTGCTCAAGCTGGTCTCACCTGACCGCAAGTGATCCTCCTACATCAGCCTCCCAGAGTGGTAGAATTGCAGGTGTGAGCCACTATGCTCAGCTCAAATTAGAATAAATTTAAAAACAAATTAATATATTAATTTTCACATGTGATTTACAAATGATTTTTAAATGTTAATGACTACTAATTTTGACAAAGCTATGTGTATGCTCTTTCATGTTACTACAGAAAATATATTCCATTCTGAAATATTAAGTAAAACCTTAAGTATGATCTTTGACCAAGAAATTCAACTTATAAAATTTATCATAAGGAAACAATTGTGCAAAGATGAATGTTCATCAAAACACTTCTTATACCAGTGGGAATATATACATAACCACAATGATAGAATATTTATACAATGTTTTGGATAGTTTTCAACTAAATATTATCCAGCCACAAAGATGATGACATGAATTTGTTTTTTAACATAGACATATGTTCATGCTGTAATGTTACATATGAAACAATATGTATAATAAGTATCATAAAGTATAAGCAAACAGGAGGTTAGTTTCCCAAAATGCTGATAATGAATCTCTAGGTAATACCTATATTTTCTAGTATTTAGAAATTAATGTATACCTCAATTTTCTGGTTTTCACAGTGAACATACTAATATAATTTTACAAATTAAAAAGGTTTATAAGAAATATTAAACCATTGAAAGTGGTAGTATTTAGTTTTAAAACTAACACAAAATTGAGCTGCTTATTCTGAACCCATTTATTAAAAAAATTAAAAGATACAGCATATGGCAGGCCTTATAAAAACTCCTTCTCAGCTGCATTTAGGACCATACTAATAGTCAGTAAACATAAGTGTAAAATTATATTATTAAATGAAAAATATACAAGGAAAATTGAGCCTGGTCAAATTAATTGGTCACCTGGATACAATATTTAGAAAAGACATTTTCTCACAAAGGTACTGTCCAGATTGAGAATAATTTGTCAATATCCAGGTTTTGTTTCTCTTGTCTTTAGTTTCACGTTATCTTTTATTTAAGAGCATACTTTACAAAAGTATGCCATTTTTGGAAGAGATTAAAAAAGATGAAAACAGATCTTTTTTGTTTATTTTAATCCAAAAGAATAATAGACAGCATTTTTCTAATTTCTCTCTGGCATACAAAACAACGTATTTCCCCAAAGTTAAATGTATGAAATATGCTATTTTCCATTTCAAAAAACCTGGGCAACTACATAAACGCAGTACATTAATTGTGACTTTTTCCAATCTTTGGAATGTTCAAGTTTTCCTCTGTTTTCTTGTATTTGTAATTAGGCCAAGCTATCAAAACTACAGGGGGAAAAATTCATTAAGCTATACATTTATAGTATATATTCTATTTTTATACTTCAATAAAATGTTAAAGCTGTAGAGACTATTTAAATGATGCCTGTTTAATGTCCTTAAATGTTCTCTAGACTAAATTTAAATAACCAGAAGCAAAATATAAACTCTTGACTTAGACATATTCTCATTTTCTGGGAATACTCAAAATGAACACATTTAAATCCCAAATCAATCTCATATCTCCGCTGAGATAAATGATGGTTCAAAAGAAAAATGAAAGCATCATCATGGAGGCAGCACCATACACTGAATTTAAAAAAAAAAAAAAAAAAAGTCAGGTCGTTCAGCTTCCACTGACAAATAATATTGTGATAGCCCTACCCAAATTTATGAAAGTCCTAAATTCACATATACTTTTGTCTCATAGAACTTTGGTCTTCATTACCACTGCCACCAGAGTACAAGGCAATAAAAGTGAAAGTCCAAGAAAACAAATTACTTATATTAAAAGCAAAAACATCTATGTTTAGTGAGGAAGAAAGCCCACATTGTGACCTCAAATACTTGAGAATAACTATATATTTCAAGTATCTAATGTAAGAATTCCTTATAAATGAATAACCCCAAAGAAAAGAACCTCCCAGTCAGATCAAAAGCATTAAGTGCTTATAAATTGAACACCTGATTTGCAACATAGCACATAAGTGACCAGGAGATTTTTTTTAAAAGGAAAAAGAAGCTGAGGTGGGAGGCTCACTTGAGGCCAGGAGCTCAAGAACAACCTGGTCTGGGCAACAAAGTAAGACCCAGTCTCAAAAAAAAAAAAAGAAGAAACAAACAAATCCAAGTCCAAATCCTATTCCTACTGCCTCTGTAATCCTGGGAATGCTACTTAATCTCATCTAGACTCTGTTTGCCCATCTGTAAAATAACATCTACTTCTGAGGTTGTTGTGAAGCTTCAGTGAGATAAAATACAAACAATGTTTAGCAAAGTACTCACCACATAGTGATCAATGGATTATCAGTATTATTCTGAAATTTTATTTAAAAAACAAGTAACAAATTTTCAATTCGATTATGTAAGGTAGTTATTTTAAAAAGGAATCAATTATAAAAGAAGGAATTGCCGATTTCTTGACTCAGTAGGAATTTCAAAGACTTGATTTTCTTTCACTTTTCTTACTTTCTTCCAGCTTTAACTTGAAAATATTTACATTAATACTTAAATATTTTGCTCCCAGAAAACCAAATGCATGAGAAGTGCGTGCACAAAAATACCACATATTTTTTTCCAAGAAAAGCATTACATGATGCAATTTTGCGGGAAAAAAAATGCATTTTTGAGCACACAGAGGTAGAACACACAACCATAGATTATAATGTATGCCCAGTGTGACCAACAAAATATCACATAAATGTGTTTAGTTTTATTTCTAAAGAAAGAAGAATAGGAGGAAATCAATATTTTGGAGACCTACTATATGCTGCGCAAGGTCAAAGCCAATCTATAAACTCTGTCTCATTAAATCTACCCAATAGTCCCTTGAAACCTGAGAAGTTAACTTGTTGAAATTCACCTAGGAATGGAAATGGAATTTAAACCAAGGTCTAGATCATTTCAAAACCGACACTTTCCTGTCTCTTAATAACAAATTACAAAGCAGAAATGATGATAATAGTTTATGGTATAATTTTATGATGTTTTGAAGTCTCTAAAATGTTAGTACAGTGAATATTACTTTCATGAACAAGAAGTTTATGAATACAGTGTTGTTCTGGTTGTTATGTTAAAATATCTAGCCTCCAGGTACCCACTCAACAAGATTTACTCAAAGTCATTTACCCTCAGTAGAAATCTTCATAACCACTCTTTTCTAGTTTTTATTTTCATTGCTACCATTTAACTCACTTTAAAATATCAGTTTCATACTTAGTTTCAGGTGGATAGATTTACATCAATAAATTAGGTGGTTATTCCTAAGTATCCCTAAATCTTATCAAAAAACAACAACATACAAACAAAATACCTTCTCCCTATTCTCTAACCCCTTGTCTTCACAATTACCACAGCTTGGTATTTATGGAAAAGACCAAGCAGAGGTTACTTCTCTCCTTTATCTTCCAAAGAAGAGATCAACATCCTGGGTATCCATCCATCCCTGAAGACTAACTAAATCAAGCTAGAGGATGTAGGTTACCATACAGTACATCCCAATAAGACATCATTTTATCTCACTAACTCTCTTACTCCACTTAGACTGCTGATACATATTTTAACCCTTCATATTCTCCACTTTTTCCCAAGATGCAATTCTTCTTTAAGTCTCTTCCCAAGTGAAGGCTCAGATCCTGCAGCTACTCAGTGTTCTACTGTATCTCCCAAGAAATGATGTGACTTCCATTTTCCAAACTTCTTTTAGCAATAGAACTTTTTCTTTTTCAAAAAAAATAGTTTACCAACCCCAAATTATCAACAAGATAAAAGCAAACTATTCTTCAATGGAGCAAAATCAGCATCATTAAACAGCTCAACATTCCCATCATCCAAATCACAAGGATTCCTCAGAACACAGTGTGAAATAAACATGATTTTGAACTGCTAGCCTTAATAGAAAACTCCATGGAAAATTGACTGCTCACCAAAGTAAAATCTTGACTAAATACATACTTATATCTGTTAGAAATTAAGTAAACATGGCTCATAACTAGACCTACTCTATACCTGTAACCAGATCTGGGATACTATCCTACATGTCCCAAAGTCCAAGAATAAATTTTATTAGTCTGCATAATTCTAAACCAAACAGTCGCATAAACAGATAGACACACAAAGAAGATGGGTTTTAAAACATACTGACAAGCATAAAATTGAATATGTAAATCTGATTAGAATAAAAAGTAATTTTCTTCAACTCCCAAATTATTTATTTGTAAGAATCTTTCATGTGGCCTGAGGCCATTATTTGCTGTTTTAAGAGCAACAAGGGGGAAAAAAATCTATCACTAGCCATGATACCAGTAGAGTATACAGGAAATTTCATAAGCAGTATCCCAATTACCACTATTTACTTTTAAATCACCAGTTAACGTTCAGTATCTGCGTATAAAAAAAATATCTAGTTCCTGCCAGTAAGAAGTCAAACAACTCTGGCACTTTCTTCTTACATGAGGAGAGGCAGGACATATTTAAAAAACGTGGGTTCTATGTGTGTGGTATGGGTGTGAGTGTGTAGTTTATTTTGCTTTGTTTTAACTCTAATGTCTTTCTAGGTAAGAACTTCAAAATCAGTCATTTTCTTTCCTCCAAAATAAATAATCCTCTTTCTAGGTAGCTGATATAGTATATACGCTGCATGTATAGTTTCTTATTGCTGCTGTAACAAATTACCACGAACTAGAAGCTTATAATACACAAATTTATTATCTTATAATTCTGGATGTTAGAAGTCTTAAACAGGTCTTAATAGGCTAAAATCAAGGTGTTGGCATGGCTGTGTTCCTTTCTGGAGGCTTTAGGGTAGAATTTGCTGCCTTGATCAACTTTGCTCAGGTTCTTGCCAGAATTCAGTTCCTTATGATTAACGTCCCCATTGCCTTGCTAGCTGTCAGCTAGGGGCAGTTCCCAGCTTCTAGAGTACATCAATGTACCTTGGCCCATGACCTTTTTCCTTCATCTTCAAAGCCACCAATGGCAGATCAAGTACTTCTTATGCTCCAAATCTCTCCTGTCTCTTCTTCCATTGTTTGACCCATTCATCTTATTCTTTCAATCCAGAATAGTCTCCCCCATCTCAAAGCCCACAACCTTAATCACTGCAAAGTCCCTTTTGCAATGTAAGGTAACATATTCATAGGTTTCAAGGATTAGAATGTGGCCATCTTTAGGGGGCCCTTATTCAGCCTATCATATCATACTTGTTGAATTGCACTGCTTTGAAGTCAGGAAAAATGTCACAATGCATGTCACTATCTGCTATGGTCTAAACGTATCCCCCAAAATTCATACGTTGAAAACTTAATTGCCAATGCAACAGTGTTGAGAGGTAGGGACTTTTGGGAGGTGTTTAGGTCATGAGGACTCTGCTTTTCTGTCATGTAAGGACACAGAGTTCGTTCTCTTTTGCTCTTCTGCCTTCTGCCATGTGAGGACACAGCATGAAGGCCCTCATCAGATCCTAGCACCTTACTCTAGGTCTAGGACTTTCCAGCCTCCAGAACTATGACAGAATAATTTTCTGTTTGTTATACATTACTCAGCTTTGGTATTCTGCTATAGCAGCACGAAACAGAGTAAGATATTATCCTTTATCCTCAAAAGTTGTTAGAACCAAAAGTTCAAAATTCTGAGAATTATATCATTAAATACTAACACTATCAATTGAATCTATCAATTTGAATAGCTATTGTCACTAAATCCTTAATTTTAAATCAAAGAATATATAAATATCTGAACATAACTTACTCAAGCCTGACTAAATTAAATTTCTCACTGTAAAATAGCACTTATTTCTACTTTTAGACTCCTCTCTCCTTGTTTCACTGCCTCTATGTCCTACAAATCTTTACTCTTAAATAATTTTCCTACAAGGCTAAAGTCATATTGGAAGACACATAGGCCTATATGACATCTTCTGGCAAGTACACCACCATTTCATATCACAGAAACAAGAACAAATTTGTTAAAATGGTAACAAGACCCATGAGTACAAGACACATACCATCCAAAATCTCTTTAGAATCCCCATATTATATATACTGAAAGGCTATGAAAAAGGTGTTGCTGCTTCAAATTAGTTTTGGCAAAGAGAAAAGGTAACTTCTTTGGACATGGTTTTTCTGCTGCTCTTGTAAGTAAGGGAAAGATTTGCCTTAGAAAATAGATCGTTAAATAGCTAGAAAAGTGACGACATGAAACTAATTTCAGCCTTTAACTAAAAATTTCTACAAAACATGTCATTTTTTTCAAAATAAATAACTTTTAATAGCAGTAGACCCCAAAATCAAAATCAAGATGAAATTACTTGGCAATATTCTTATATCCACTCATTCTTTGGGAATACAAAGATTTTCTATACATAAAATTTTAATCTACATTTAACATTACCTCTAATTTTAAAACTAAAAGTAATGCTACACAGATTGTTATCAAGGTGATTCAAATTTGCAACGCTTATTCAATTTCACAATGTTTGTGTACGTAGGAGAAATAGGAAAATACAAATTAATCTCGTCTAGCTTCCACTAATGGCAGAGTGAATTGGTCAGGCACAGTTTCCTACAGATAAGTTCTAAATCTAGATAATTTTTAAAACACGCTATAGTCATGCACCACATAATGATATTTTGGTCAATGACAGTGGTGCCATAAGATTATAATGGAGCTGAAAATTTCCTGTCGTCTATGATGTCATGCCCATGGTAACCTTACTGCAACTCCTTACCTTTTCTATGGTTAGGTATGTTTAGATACACAAACGCTTACCACTGTGTTACAACTGTCTAGAGTATTCAGTGCAGTAACATGCTGTAGAGGTCTGCAGCCTAGGAGTAATATGTTCCATATAGCCTAGGTATGTCGTATGCTGTACCAACTAGGTTTGCATAAGTACACTCTGAAGCTCGCACAAAGGCGAATCACCTAATGATATATTTCTCAGAACATATACCCATTTTTAAATGACACATGACTGTATTTGAAGGCACTGAAATAACCAAAGGCAGAATATACCAAATGAAGATTTATTTTTGAATTACAGAAATTGCATTGCGTTAGAACTTTAAGTTTGGCCATTTTTGCCTGAGGGCATTCACCACCACAACTTCCCCCACCACCTCCATTCCAATTTCCACAGATCTTTGAGAAGGCAAATACAGGCTTACAGTTTGGAGCTGGCAGAGGACAGGAATCAGGGCAGGCAGAGTACCTATAAATTTATAGAAGAAATTTTAAAAGTAGTTGAGCTGCAGAAGGAACAAGACTCAAATCCCTGGTTTACCATTAAAATACACATGCATAGGCCGGGCGTGGTGGCTCACGCCTGTAATCCTAGCACTCTGGGAGGCCGAGGCGGGCGGATTGTTTGAGCTCAGGAGTTCAAAACCAGCCTGAGCAAGAGCGAGACCCCGTCTCTACTAAAAATAGAAAGAAATTAATCGGACAACTAAAAATACATAGAAAAAATTAGCCGGGCATGGTGGCGCATGCCTGTGGTCCCAGCTACTTGGGAGGCTGAGGCAGAAGGATCACTTGAGCCCAGGAGTCTGAGGTTGCTGTGAGCTAGGCTGACGCCACGGCACTCACTCTAGCCAGGGCAACAAAGTGAGACTCTGTCTCAAAAAAAAAAAAAAAAAAAAAAAAGAATGTTAAGACTGTGGTAGCAGAGCATTAAACCAAATGTGATGCCTTTTTAAGTGCAGGACTCTGTGCTACTCTACAGGTTGCATATCCATGAAGCCAACTCGAATTAGGTTTGAACACACTAATTTTTTTGGGGAATAGGGACACAAACATTCAGTCTATAGTCGGTATTTAATATTTAATAGCATTATGGATTGAGGTTAGACATTCTCTAACTGGCAACTCTCTTCTTTAAGTCTCTCACTATTTGATTTTCTAATCTCCTTTTCTTTATCTCTTCTATCTCTTTAGTTTAAATTGAGTTATAATTGACATTTAGTACAATGTTCAACTCTCAAATTTATAGTTCAATGGCTTTTTACTATGTATATACCTATGTAACCACTACCTAATCATGTATAGGTGAGGAAAAACTTTTTCCTCTACCCTCTTAGGTCCAGTACCTGGGGCCTGAAAATTAAACTGACAAAAGACATTAACAGGAGAAAAAAATTTATTCCATATGCACATAGGAGCCCACAAAAGAAGTAGCTGGCTCCTTAAGTGATGGAAATTGACTGCTTATATTCCTAATTTAGTAGGGGAATGGGATGGGGGAGAAACAGCATTTATGGGAAGAAGAAATAGGTTTCTTTTTTTTTTTTTTTTTTTTTGAGACAGAGTCTCACTTTCTTGCCCGGGGCGAGTGCCGTGGCGTCAGCCTAGCTCACAGCAACCTCAAACTCCTGGGCTCAAGGGATCCTACTGCCTCAGCCTCCCAAGTAGCTGGGACTAC
>CAUYSK010005135.1:0-13162 GCA_963575035.1 Avahi laniger | reverse complement strand
GTCCAATTAATTTCTTTCTATTTTTTGGTAGAGATGGGGTCTCGCTCTTGCTCAGGCTGGTCTCAAACTCCTGAGCTCAGAACGATCCGCCCACCTCGGCCTCCCAGAGTGCTAGGATTACAGGCGTGAGCCACCGCGCCCGGCAGCGAGTTATAAATTTTTTGAGAGTAACAGTTTTATTGACTTATCAGCACCTCCCATAATTCCTTACAAGATTGTGTACTCATGACCTTAGAAAAATTGTAGAGAAAATTTTTAGTATTTTGAATATTTTCAGTTGTTTGCCTAACTTATTCCAACTTTAAATCTTTATAATATGAAAGAAATTTCAGAAACAGTGTTCTTTTCTATAAAATAAAACAAATACCATATATTAATGCTTTCCACTTACATAATATTTATAGTTTGTTAAGTTTTTCCACAAACTTGACCTTATATAATATCTTATTGCTATTTTGTAATTTTTTTCAGGGGTAGGGTCTCACTCTGTTGTCCAGGCTGGAATGCAGTGGTGTAATCACAGCTCATTACTACTTCAAACTTCTGGGCTCAAGCAATCCTCCTGCCTCCTCCTCCCGAGTAGCTGGAACTACAGGTACATACCACCATACCCAGCTAATTTTTAAATTTTCTGTAAGGACAAGGTCTTGCTATGTTGCCCAGGCTGGTCCGGAACTCCTGGCCTCAAGTAATCATCCCATCTGGGCCTCCCAAAATGCTAGGATAACAGGAATGAGCCACTGTACCTAGCAATCTTCTAATATTTTTAAAAATATAAATCACAAAAACTCATAAACCAAAAAAAATTCACTTGACTTTTTTTTCTATTTCTGAAAAAAAATGGTAGGTATATGTGTGATTTTCTTGTATCAGGGATTAGTTTAGCATTTTCTTTGCTCTAGATAAATGAAAAGAACAAGGAAACAAAAAGGGATATCTGGAGAAGAATGTAAAAAGTGAAATGGGTAATTTGGAGGTGGACACAGAAAATCTAAAGAGAGAAAGAAAAAAAACACCCAAAATACAAATAACTAGTAATCTGTGAGAGGAAGCAGGCTAATGTCTTAGAAGACACAGAAATTAAAACAAAATGTTGTAGTTTATGCATTGAGACAAAAATGAAGTCTAACTTCATGGATCTGTAAGGGTCCAACCAGCCTGAGAGAGGAGTCAGCAATGAATGCTCTGCTTTTCCTGCCTGAACGCGGGGAGCGTTTCTGGGATAATTTTTTTCTTCAGTCTTTGGTTTCACCACCAAATAAATCTTTCAGGTTCCCATTCGGTCTGAGAACAAGAATATGTCTCTTGCCTTGGTCTCAGGTTTAAGATAAGTTCCATGATTTCTAAGTTATGTGACTGCTCCTAGGAGTAAAACAAAAATTCAAATTTGTATTAAATCCGTGTCTCATTCACTAAGTTATTTTTGCTTGATTTTTTTTTCAGTCCAACAAAAGTTCAAATCCTAAACTACGCTGGCAAAAAAATATAAAAGAATAGTGTTCATTTTAAGTACTAAACTGGATTTGCAACTGAGTATACATAGTACATAAAGGCCTCTTTCCGAATTTCCATTTTTATAGTCACTGCAGCTATTATGAGCTAATCTCAAGTCTGACCACTTGGGTTCAAAACTTATTTCCATCATATACTTAGTTTTATAATCTTGAGCAAGTCACTTAATCACCTGAATTTCTTTTTCCCACCTATAATATGTAGACTATAATAGTACAACTATTATAGTTGTACTATACATAAACATATACATGTACATATACATATACAACTATGTATGTATAATATACAATAGTATATGATAGAGTTGTTATAAAAATTAAATAACAGATACAAACAGCTTGCAGGGTACCTGGCACATAGTGAATACTCAACAAATGTGAAACACATTACATCTGCATATATAACGTGCAGTTGAGTTCCATGTTCAAGGAAGCATTTAATACTCCGTAAAAGCTCAGATTTTGTTTTCAGTGAATACAGTGGGGATTCCTGGCTTACAAAAGGTCAGAAAAATATCTCATGCATCCTTTCCTCTGTGTGAACTATCAGAATCAATGCACAGGTATCCAATTCCATATCTATAACAACCAAGAAACTTGAAATCGACCTGCACTCCCAAATAGGATTACAAACCTACTCGTAGAGTATACTCATATATATCTTTTCCAGATAGCTATGTTGCATATAATGGTCACCTTAGATTATAATTTACTAATTTGACTCTGAAATAATTCTTTAGATTTTTGAAGCCACTGTGTTTGATATAAGGTGCTAAACAATTTATGAAATGAATTTATCAAGTTTCATTTCTGCATGCTGTTTTGTTAGGCCTATGTATTACTTATGATAAATAATGATAATTGCTGTAAAATTCCATGGATTAATACAATAGAAATTTATTACATGCTTGTACTATGTTCGGTGTGAATATTTGTGATTGGTGAATGAAGATCCATGTGGTCATTCAGGGACCACACAGGAGGTTTTCCCGGGCCAGTTCCAGAAGTACAGTACTTCATTTCAGCCCATCTTCTATTGACCAGAACACAATCACATGACCAAATCTTACTGCCTAGGGGCTGGGAAGTGTGCCCTAAATGGGTTCCAGGAGTAAAAGAAATGGGTTTTAGTGAACATATAATCTCTGCTATACTCCAGTTCAGAAAGAAAGCCAACAAACACTCTTAGAAGCCGTCAGAGAGCGTGAAATCAACAAGCCTTCATGGTTTGGTCAGAGAAAAAGTTTTGGTGTCAATGACAAAGTGACACAGAAAGAATGGTTTTCAGGAGCAGTATGTACCAGCTGAGTGACATAGCTAAGTTCCTTACCCTTTCTGAGCCTGAGCTGTCTTGCTCAGGGAGATAGGGACAGTAATAGTATCTATCTCTTAGGGGTATAAGAATTAACATGTATGTAAAGTCCCTGGAACACAATAAACACTTAGGTGTTAGCTATCATGATTATTTTCATTACAGTAGTCCTCTGATATCCTAGGAGAATAGCTCCAAGACCTCCAGTGGATGCTTGGAATCATGGATAGCACTGAACTCCATATACACTGTTTTAAAATATTTTTCAGTCCAAACTTATTGGTGAACTGGTGTAATTATCCCTTACTTGCAGTAAGTGGCTTGGTGTCACTCGTTTCAGGAGATCCCTTCCCAAAGTCTTCATGTAGGCTCAGTGCTTTCTGGAGCGACATATTACCATCAGTGAGAACACATTTTCAGTTCGTGTTTTCCACCCACTAATGTAATGCCTTTTCATCTTAACTAAGCACTTAACCGTGCACTGTGATTGTAACTTTTGCAGTCTGAGGTGTGACAGCAAAACGAGCATGAATTTCTTTTTTCTTCTTCACAATTTCACAGAAGATGCGTTCTTACCGTAGATCTTAGCGACCTCAGCATACAATTTTTTTTTCTTTGTTAAGTTAGGAACTTTCACCTTTTCACTTATAAAAGAAGCACTTGATTGCTTCTCTTTGGCATATCCAAATTACCTGCCATCTGGCACTTTACGTCCATTATTACGTAAAATAAGGGTTACTTGAACACAAGCACAATCAATCCGATAACTGAGTTGGCCACTAAGTGACTAACAGGCAGGTAACTTCTATAGCACTGGATAAGCTGGACAAAGGGATGATTCACATGGTGGGGAGGTGGCGGGGGAAGGGGAAGGGAAGACGGAGCAGAGTGGCCCAAGATTTCAGTACAATTCTTAGCCAGGTGCATGATTTAAAACTTATAAATTATTTCTGGAATTTTCCATATGATATTTTCAGACCAAGGTGACTCCAGGTCACTGAAACTGTGGAGCGTGAAACCGCAGATAAGGGAGGACTACCGTATTAAGATATTTTTAAGTCCTAAGAAAAAATTGCTTCATAGTTAAAACACTTTTCTTTTACAGCATTTGCTCCGTTTGTAACCACTAGTGCTCATCCCTCCTCTTTCCCTCCCGCTTAGCTGAATAACAATTGCCTCATGCTGATGGGTTTTATTCACTTTTTGACTTAACAGCAGAATGATCCAAGAGAACAAGGCAAAGTGGCAATGTCTTTAATGACCCAGCTAAAGAAGTCAGGCACCATTACTGCTGCTATCTTCTATTTGCCATGTAGACCAACCCCAATATGCGGAGCGGGAGCTACACAAAGACATGACCACAAGGAAGAAGGAATCATTGGGAGATCATCGCGGAAGCTGGCCATCCATAGTCTGCCTCCCAGCCCCCAATGCTTCATGTCCCTCCCACAAGCAAAATATATTTACCCCATCCCAAGGCTTCTAAAGAAGCCTTCTTTTTCAACTGAAAGGTTTTGCACAAAGACGCACTACCTTGAATTTTTATGAGATCTTAAAGGATTCTCCAGTGAGCTTCATCTTTATGTACAACAAGTTCTCCTGTGAATGTCTCGGACTTTATCTTTTCCCAGAAGCCATTTCTTAATTTTAGCTTGTCTGTCATCTGGAGAGGCTGCGAATTTTCACATCCAATAATTCCTGAGATTTTTTTGTTTAACAGTCCTTTCTTTTGCTTATCTCTGTCCTCTCACGTTTTCCTATAAGCAGTGAGGAGAAACTAGGTGACACCTTCACCACTCTGCCTGGAACTCTCCTAAGCCAGTTCATCATTTAGTTTAGTTCATTAGATACATTTATGTATTTTTTAATTTTTAATTTTTAATTATTATGGGTACGTAATAGTTGTATATCTTGATTGGGTACATGTGATATTTTGATACAGGTGTACAATGTGTATTAATCAAATCAGGGTAATTGGAATATCCATCACCTCAAATATTTTTCATTTCTTTGTGTTAAGAACATTCCAATTCCACTCTTTTATTTATTTTAAAGTATGCCATAATCTATTGTTGACTGTAGTCACTTTGCTGCACTATCAAATCGTGTTCATTCTACATTAGATACATTTATTACTTCCCTGTTACCACGGGCAACAGTGTTGCTTAAAATTTCAGCCACTACATAACAAAGATCACTTTTCCTCCGGTTTCTAATAAAATGTGCCTAATTTTCCTTTAAGATCTCACTGCAGCTTCCTCAAAGGCCCCCAGGCTTCAACTGCCAGTCTCTTCAGATTCCTTTAGGCTTTTACTAATACTCTCCTTAAAGTCCTTCTGGTTTCTTCTCACTGTCTGGCTCCAAATTTCTCTTAAATTCTAAGCCTTTATTTTGCCAGCAGCCCAAATCTAGGCATCAAAATCTGTATTGGTTATCCACTGATGCGTAACAGATTGCCCCCTCATCCATGTCTTAAAATAACAATAAACGTTTCTTATCCTTACAGTTTCTGGGGGTGTATTAGTTTTCGACTGCTGCTGTAACACATTTACACAAATATAGTGGCTTAAACCGTGCAGATTTATCATCTTACAGCTCAGTCGTTCAGAAGACTGACATGGGTCTCACTGGGCTCAAATCAAGGAGTCAGCAGGGCTGCACTCCTTACGGAAGGCTCTAGGGAGAACCAATTTTTTTTGCACATTCCAGCTTTGAGAGACCACCCACATACCTTGTGTCACGTCCCCTTTTCCATCTTCAAAGCCAGCAATGGCCAACAAAGTTCTCCCATCACTTTACTTTGACTTCCTCTTCTGAGTCCCTTTTCCACATTTAGGGATATTTGTGATTAAATTGGGCCCACCTGGGTGACCCAGGCTGCTCTCCCTATTTGAAGGTCAGTTGATTAGCAACCTAAGGTCACCTCTTACCTTGATTCCCCTTTGCCATGTAGTGTGACATGTTCACAGGTTCTGGGGGTCACACATCCCTCAGGGAGGGGGTGCTGTTCTACCTGTCGCGGTAGATTAGAAATTCAAGAGCACCTCGACTCAGGGTTTCTCAGGAGGTTGCCGTCAAGCTGTCAGCTGGGCCTGCAGTCACCCGAAGGCCTGACTGGGCCTGGAGGATGCACCTCCCAGGTGACTCATCAAGCCAGTGCTGGTTGTTGGTGGCAGACATCAGTTCCTCCCCATCTGGGGCTCTCTTTTGCTGCTTGCATGTCCTCAAGATACGGCTATTGGCTTCCCCCAGCACAAGTGATCCAAGAGAGCAAAGCAGAAGCAGCAATATCTTTTCTAATCTAACCTCTGAAATCACACACCAACATTTCTGCTATAGTCTATAGGTCACAAAGACTAACTCTGATTCGATGCAGGAGGGGTCTGCACGGGGCGTACCAGAAGATGAAGCTAAGTGGGGCCATGTTGGAGGCAGGCTCCCACAATGCCGCGCTCTTTGTATGAAATCTTCTCCAACCACTTCCCTGCCCCCACCACACTCCTGGGTGCTTCCTCCCTGCCCTCCACTGACTCACACTACCCTTCATTTCACTTATTTGTTCACAAGTCAGGCTCCCTTTCCCTCATTCTGAGCTCCTTGGGGTTAGACATTATGCTTTATTTAGTTCTGAATTCCTAACATCCAGCACAGTGTGGCTGAATTGAATTGAATTAAGGAAGGGAGTCTGAGATCAGAACTTGGAAGCAAACCCCACTCTTATGTCTTGCTGAGTGTGGATGGGACTTGATTTGAATCTGAAGACTAGCCAGAGAGAATCTTGATCCGGTAAATCCCTTGAGAAATAAACTATCTTCACAGTAAACGTAAGGAACTTGAGCGCTGAGGACTGTGCATGATACTTCTTTTGATTACATTCCTGCTTTGAATAAAATTGAAACTTGGTAACCCTGCAATGCCTGTACTCTTTTCAATTGTCTATTTTCATGCAGAGACTCCTCAGTCTAAACAAGTCGTTCTTGATCTTTCAAGGTTTGACCATGTGATGACCACTACTACATGAGGATGACTGTTGGCCTTAGTTAGGCCCCCTATTCTTTCTAAGTATTTTTCCATACACTAGGGAGACTGCTGACTATTCCTCCAGAAACGGAATTTATGTGGACCCCTAAAATCTAAGTCTCCAGCTAACATGTGTTCACTCCTTCTCGGATAGCAGCATGAAAGATTCCAGGGTCATTCAATATGTATGCTCTGTGAGTGACCAAATGAAATGTACTCAGTTTCCCCAACTCACTATTAACCCAGACTCTCTAGAGAAGTTTGTGTAAGTGAAAATTATTGTGGCATCTTGTGTTAGTGAAAATGGTTTCAAATTAGCTCGAATGTCTTAATAGAAAGCAAAGAGACTTTGGGGTGATATGTGAATTGAAAGGAGAGAATCTGCCAATTTCTGGCCAAAATGTGACCCTCTAAAAGACATATTTGTTAGTTGTGAGTGACAGAGGTTACAGAGCCAGTCAGGACCATTTCTAAAGTGTTAAGTTGACCTTAGGTAACAAGGTCATGAGGTCAGCAAGGGTCAGGATTGGTGGAGGAGAAGTCTTTGCCTTTTGTGGAGAGCTTTAAAAGGACTTCGACTTTCTATCCCTCCCTCTCTTCTCTCTGGTTCCACCCTGCCTGGCTGTTTTCTAAAAGCCATCATGATTTGAAAACTGACTCATGGGCTGACCTCTGCAGCCTAAGGGCACATGGACAACCAGATGCTGTGGTTTAAACCTATTTCCACTTAGCGGGGTGGCAGGAGCCAGTAAGACTGGAGATGGGGAATCTTCTTATCCCTCTTGCAAGCTGTAAGAATTGTTTAATGAAGACATGGCCTTCATTTTTTTGTTTTTGTAGTTTTAGAAATAAGATCTCGCTATGTTGCCCAGGCTGGAGTGCAGTGACCTGATCGTAGCGCACTACAGCCTCCGACTCTTGGGCTCAAGTGATCCTCCCACCTCAGCCTCCTGAGTAGCTGGGATTACAGATGTGCACCACCATGACTGGCTTTGCCTTCAGTTCTTAATGTAATTTCCCTTTGGCTCCTCTGTGTTTATGAATGTTTGAATCAGTGTCTTTGATGACCTTGAGCAAGTCATTCAACCTTTTTGAAACTGACTTTTTTCTCACCAACGAAATGAGAAAGTCATGCTCTATTATATATTCTTGCTTCCTGTTAGTTTGGATAGGTAAAATGTCTATTCTTTCTTTGTTTCTGATTAGTAAAAATTAAATATCTCTCTCTCTCTAGGAATGAAAATGAGGATGCTGGATTATTCTTGTTCTTGCAAACTATTCCCTATATATAGTTACTGGCATTGCAGAAGGTGGGATAAGTCATTTGAGGCACTACCCCAAGTGCTAACCCTTTGCTTTGAGCCCCAAACTACTTATGAAATTTATTATAGTTTATGCTTCTAAGCACGGGCACTGGGGATATGCTCAGCATATGGTTGTATTTGGTTTCTCCGCCATGTGACTTGTGTATTACTTATGCAAGCTTCCCCACTTTGCAACAGTACTTTGGACAGTGATTTTTTATTAAAAAGACTTAGTCTTTCCCCCTTCTGAATATTTAAAGCACATTTGGACTGACATCTTTTAAACAATTTAGTGATTTCCTCACATATATCTTAATTGACTCAGGGACATTTCCTCCTCATTAACCTCTCTCCATCAATTTGAAAAGGAAATCAGCAATACCTCACCACGTATCATTTTTACATCTGTATTTCCTCTTTTCCTCTCTTTGGAAGCTCTGCTGGAACCTGGATCTGACTTTTGAATATCTTCCCAGCTTCCAGACACAGTGATATCAGCTCCCTGAAACCAGGGTTGCCCACAGTTTCAGGGCTCCCACGGGAGGCTACTCTGATGGCTGGAAGTCCAGGGCCTCCTCCCTGCCTGCCCCCGTCCACTCTGTGGCATTTGCCTATTGAGGACTCCGGCAGGCATGAGGGCAGTTCTGGCTGCCAGATGCTCATCTAGCTCCTTCCGCCTCCATTTCAGGAGAAAATAACCGGGGGAAGAAGAGGAAATGATTGCGTTAATGATCGTGGCCCCACAAAAATCTAGCGTATATGCTGGAGGAACGGAGTGTGGGAAGGGATGACCCTGGGCCCCTGATTGAGAAATCTGGATTTCTTTCCATCAGATTCAATTCAACAAATGCTTGTATGAGTAAAATTCTGTAACGTGAGCAATGGAGATGCGTGACACACACGAAAGGTGTAAGATGTAGATCCACAATCTAGTTGGAGAGGGAGAAAAATACAGATAGGACTTAAATGCAACCATATAAAAGACATAGAAACAATGCTCTGTGGGAATGGAGAAGAGGAAATGAGTCATTATGATGGGAAGACTCTCACAAGGCTTCATGTAGGAGGCAGCATTTTAGCCCAGTCTTAAAGAACTGGTATGATTTAACCAACAGATTATGCAGGGGCTGGGGGCAGAAGTCAAATAGGATGTTCCCAGGAAAGGGAAGAGAAAACAGCTTGAATAAAGTCCTAGAGGAGGCAGCAAATTGTGAGAGACAGGTAGGAGTCAGTGAGCAGGCTCTTAAACAATTAAATTTTAGCTTAAAAATCATATTGAGGAAGAGAAATGTGGAATTATAATAGCTGCATGGAACACAGGGAAAAAACAGAAAGACAAGATCACTTTGGAGGTTTAGTTTAAAATGATTTTTGTTAAGAAAACATAGCAAAAAAAAAGCACTTTGGATGATATAGAATATCTTGGATACATTGTTAGGATTAGGGCAGAGGTTGAAAAATGGAATAACAATACTGCCATGTGGGATAAAATTCTCATATTAAGGATTACTATAAGAATATGGAAGACAATTTAGGAAAAAACTTAATACCAGCTCCCTAAATGGTAGTTGCTATTATTATGATGATTAAATTGTTTATGATGTTTTATTGCTATTGTCGTAGTTACAGGAAACTTAAATCCAAAAATGTAAGAATTGAAAAGTGCTTAACTATGAGAGGATAAGAGCAAACATACATGACCCTAAGTTCTGGAAATGGAGGTGCCATTGCCTAAAGAGTGAGGCTGGGATCCGGGACACTTTAGTCCCCTGTGGACTCTTCCCTCCAGCCTTGTGTTCTAAGGGCTGCCAACTTCTTTGACAGCCAGAAACCACTTCTGTTTCTCTAGCAATTTCCTACTCATTTCTCCAAGCCCAGAGCAAATATTCCCCCCTTCCTAAAGGCTTTTCCCTCTCATCCGTCAGAATGCACGTGCGTTTCCTGTGCGCTCAAAACATGTTCCTTTACTTGGACCGTGCACGTATTTGTGTGTCTCTCTCTCCCGCTGCATTCTTTTGGGTGCCTTGCACTTAGTGGATGCCCAGGAAGCATTTACTGAAATAAACGTGGCAAACAGTGAGTTTAAAAGTTTACTGCACTTAAATCGTTTATGTAAGTATCGGGGTAGCCCCAAGCCCCAGATGTGTAAAAAAAAGTAAATTTTCTTTTCGTAAGTCCTTTTTATTTCTTTCAGGGTGATGGAAAATTAAATTAGCAGTAGTTTAGGATATCTCCTGCTTTCCCTTACGGCTGCATATAAGTTCCAGAGGGCTCACATATAGCCATTTTGTACTGTCTTCACGCTACACAGATCAGAGCTGAGTTGCCCCTTGTTCCTTGAAACTTCTCTGTGCCTCTAAGGCTCAAGGGAACTGCCTCGGTGCTGTGCGGACCCAGCTGCTCAGAAGCTCACACAGACGTACCCACTTTGGGCTGTGTTGCTTCTGGGGTCTACAAGAGGACTGGGGCAGAGTGCCCTCTGCCCTCGGCTTCCCCAAACCCATCAGCAATTTCTGTTGTCATTTCCCCCCAATCCACCCCCAGGCCAAGGCAAAAGAGGCAGACAGGACACGGGCTGTCCCTTCCTAGGGAGCTACCTGCTAATGATTTTTATCATCGACTCCCTCCCCAGTCCGGACTTTCCTCCTCCTTCCAAAGCAGACAGCCTTCGTCTTGGCCCAAGAGTAGGAAAGCTTGCTCTGATGCACACATCAAGTTTTTTCCTGTGTCCTTCGGTCCCTCCAAGGTCTGAACTTTTAAATGTCAAAAGCCTTTTCCCCACTTATTAAGGCATTGAATGTCCTCTAGCTGCTCAACTAAGGGAAGAGTGGAGGGATAGTGGGAAGGACTGAGGTGGGAGAATCTTTAATATCTCAACTACACAGTCATCTGGTGATGCGAGGCTTGTGGCAGAGAAAAGAAAACTGGAAACACAGATTTTTGGGAATCAAAAACATATAGTGGCGATAACAAAAGCTGAAAGTGAATCCATTTTCTCCATGCACATCAAAGGGGATAAAGAAATCAATCAAGTAATTTTTTGAATTAAGCACTGTGCTAATTACCCCTCGGGGACAGACAGGAAGCTTGCAATTTAGTTATAAGAACCTTGACAATCTGGCCCCAGGCTTCCCTCTGTAGCCTCTTTTCTCACCACTGCCTTCCTCCACCACACTCTTCTCAGCTCTTTGCCTCTGCCAGGCTGCTCCCCAAGGCTGGAATGCCTATGAGGCTCTTCCCCGTCTCACCACCAGCCCCCACCCACCCCTCTCACCTCCTACCCCGCCTCCACCAGCCAGCAAACTCATCCTTAAAGAAGATCAAATGTCTTTTCCTGAAAGGTTTCCTGATGCCTGCAGCGGTATTGTAGCTGTCTCTTCGCTGGCATTATACCAGCAACCACTGACCTGTGAAGAATCTGAGGGCAGGGACTGAGTCTATCCCTAGCACCTAGCGTGGTGCTTGGTGCATGGCGGATACTCAGTAAATATTTCTTGACTGAGGGAGGGAATAGTCTGTACATTTGAAGCTACATTTGACAAAACAACAATGATATCTGAGCAGTCAGCACTAGTAATAGTAAATATCTGTAGTATGTTCCAGATACTATTTTAGCATTTTACCTTCATTGTCTTATTTAATCCTGGCCACAACTCTATGAAATAACCACAATTTTTATTTCAATTTACAGATAAAGACGCTGAGGGCTAGAGAGGTCAAGTTACCTGCTTAGAGTTACTGGCCTACGCAACCATTTATTACAATAATTTAATTACTAAAGTGTTAATTTTTTTCTTTTTTAAATTTCAAAATATTAAGGGGGTACAAAAGTTTTTGTACATGATATACTTTATAATGCTGAAATCAGGGCTTTCAGTGTGCATGCCACCAGGACAATGCTCTTTGTACCCAACAGGTAAATTTTTATTCCTCCCACCCTCTCCCCTTCTTAGTTTCCAATGTCCTTTACGTCTTTTTTTGCCAATTTGCAACCATTGTTTAGTTCCCACTTATTAGTGAGAACATACGGTGTTTGTTTTTCCATTCCTTCACGTAGGATAACAGTCTCCAGTTTCATCCCAATTGCTGTGAATGACATTATTTCATTCCTTTTTATGGCTGAGTAGTACTCCATAGTATGTGTGTGTACATGCGTGCGTGCACATGCGCGCGCGCGCACACACACACACACACACACACACACACATACACACACACCACATTTTCTTTATCTACTCATGTATTGATGGGCACTTAGTTGCTTCCATACCTTTGCAATTGTGAACTCTGCTGCAATAAATATTCAAGAGCAGGTGTCTTTTTGATAAAATGATTTCTTTTCCTTCGAGTAGATACCCAGTATTGGGGTTTCTGGATCAAATGGTAGGTCTACTTATAGCTCTTTGAGGACTCTCCATACCGTTTTCCATAGGGGTTGTACTAATATGCAGTCCCACCAACAGTGTAAAAGCATAACTTTTCTCTGCATCCACACCAGCATCTGTTGCTTTTTGACTTTTTAATTATAACCATTCTGACAGGGATAAGGTGGTATCTCATTGTGGTTTTAATTTGCATTTCCCTGATAATTAGTGATGTTGAACATTTTTCATATGTCTGTTGGCCATTTGTTTTCTTTTGAAAAAATTCTGTTCATGTCTTTAGCCCACTTTTTAATGGGATTGTTTTTTTCTTGGTGTTTTGTTTGAGTTCTTTGCAGATTCTGGAAATTAGTCCTTTGTTGGATGTGTAATTTTCAAATATTTTTTTTTTTTTTTTTGAGACAGAGTCTCACGTTGTTGCCCTGGCTACAGTGAGTGCCGTGGCATCAGCCTAGCTCACAGCAACCTCAGACTCCTGGGCTCAAGCGATCCTACTGCCTCAGCCTCCCAAGTAGCTGGGACTACAGGCATGCGCCACCAAGCCCGGCTAATTTTTTCTATATATTTTTAACTGTCCAATTAATTTCTTTTTATTTTTGGTAGAGACGGGGTCTCACTCTTGCTCAAGCT
>CAUYSK010005134.1:0-20935 GCA_963575035.1 Avahi laniger | reverse complement strand
CTGCTCATGTTGACCAAAGATACTTCATTCATTGTCATGGAGAACAAAGGAAAGTAGAGGATGAGAAAGATATGATTTTCTTCTGAATGGTTACTGATTAATGTCAATTTATGTAAACAACCATTTTAAAAATCCCTTCCGGAAGCAGGCAAGATGAGTGTGAAGGACAGACCCAGAATGAATGGAGGAATGGAAGACATGGGGGCTTTGGGGATGGGGAAACAGGCAAGACACAGGAAGGGGAAGGCCGGCTTGTAAGTGCCTGCTGCTCCTTTGGTGTCTTGAGTTCTGTCCTTTTTCTTCAGTGTGAACAAGAACTCTTCTCCCTTTTCTCTTGCTCTTTCTACTTCCTTGCCTACCCTCCCCTTTCTCCTAAGAAATGGGTATAGAGAGCTGTGATTTCTTTTCCCTCCTTTCCTCATGGATTTTCACAAAGTAGAGGCCCAAAGATGCTCTTAGAATTTAGCCTCAACCTTCCCTTCATTCCCGAATAACCGTTTCCAGGTTAGGAAATTAATCAAAACCAGATTCTCCTCAGAGCTCAGTTCAAGACTTGCACAGATAAACCCTCACTTTCTTTCTCTTGTGTAGTATTTTTGAATGCTTACTATGTGCCAGGCTTAGAGAACCTGAAGGAAAACTCACAGAAAAGAAATGAAAAATGACATTGAGTAATCACCTAGCCGCAAAGCCATCCTTGATATCAGAGATTCTGATTTCTCAGCTCCTCTTCCAGCCTTCTCCTTTCCTTTCCCCGCACTGCTACCAGTCTCTGAACTGAGAAAGAAAGAGCCAGCCCTCTGGTTAAAGAGCTGAGGTCCCTGTTTATTTCTGGTTCTCTTGTTTTACCATGAGGACCTGATTCTGGAAGCATCTCTGCTTTGGCTCCTGGCCATTCTCTGATGAGGTCGCCTGAGCAGGCCAGTGCTGTCGTCGTGGCCACCAGGCTGCCAGGGCCTGTCCTGGGGCTCATCCAAGCCCCACTCTAAGAGGCAAACTGCAGATGGTTCTTCTATTTTTAGATTCTGGGATGTTGCCCATGAATGAGCCAGTGACCTGGAAAAGCCAATTCTCCCTCCAATCTCTGTTTCTGACACGCTCATTTCCCTTCATTTTTCTACCAGAATTTGCCTCATGCTATGGGACTGGTATGAAATGGCCCAGAGTTAATTGAGCTGGACCTTGGTCTAGGGACACAGATCCTGATGTTTCATGAACCTGCCAAAACTGTGGCCCCCAAGACTGGTCTTAGGCATAAGAGACTAGGCGTTTGCTAGATCAAGGGTATCCAGAATTTTCTGTCATGCCTTCCTATCAGTAAAACATTTCTGAGATTTTTGAGTGCCCACCCCACTTTTTGCTTTTATATTTATTGATAAATTTCACACAAGTACATTTGTACTAATAATTTATAGGCTGAAATCATTCTGAAGGGTTAGAAGTTCCCATATTCCCTTCCTGTGTCCCACACATCTTCTGGCACCTCCCATTGTGGAAATCACTGCTCTGAATAGCTAAATGAGAAAATGTCCTTTGGAAACTTTTTTTTTTTTTTTAAACTATTTTTTGAGCTGCACCACTAGCTATTGTTGATTTGAGGAATAATGGAAAAGATTTTTTTGGGGGGCGGGTAGACTATTTTCTCTTTCTTAATAACTAGCAATATTTGAAATTTCTCTATTAGAGAAGTGATGGCTTTGGGTTAAGGATTGCCTTCTCTCTGAGGTCTCTTAAAACACAAATCTTCTTGAAAGAAGTTGGAGAAGAAGCATGTTGCGTCTCCAACCCCTTGATCCTTTAGTACCTAAATCAGAGCTGTGGATGCCCAGCATAGTGTCTGGCACATAGGAAGAATTCGATACATATTTGTCGAATTAGTGAATGAGTGAGGAAAGTTCACAGAAAGGAAAGACTATGAAGGTGAGTTTCCTCCTCTTCCTCATTTTGCTCAGGGCTGGAGAGGTTTCTTTTTTCCCTGTTTCATTCAACACAGTGTAGTTCCTTCCAGTGCAGAGCTTCTTTTGTTCTGATATTCTGTTTTCCAGGAATGCAGGGGAGTCTGGGTCCCTCCAGGTTACAGAATGGACCCTCTGTATCTAATCTTCTGGAAAGAGGATGAACCGATTCCTTTCTGCGTAAGCAAAGCAGAGTCACCATTCCATTTCTTGCCACCTTTGCTCTGTTCTCAGAGCAGCCTATGATGAGGGGGCAGAAGTCTAACCACAGGTATAGGGCATTTGTGGGTCCAAAGAGGGATCTGGCCCACTTTGGTAGCCTCAGGACATTTTTATAGGCAATAGAAGGAGGTTTCTTTTTCCAGAGAAGAGATATATATTGAAATAGATTCTACTCATCTAGTCAACCTTGGGCAGGTTTTTGTCAGTTTGTTTTCTGATCTCCACCTGCCCAAAAGGGATGTGTGTGTGTATGTGCGTGTGTGTGTGTGTTCATAAACAGAATCAATTTAATTTGAATTGTGCTGAATTTATTCGAGGAGAATTGACATCTTTGCAATATTGAACTACCACATTTGGGAAAATAACATATCGCTATGTCTGTCTGTTTTTTCAGGTCTTCTTTAATGTTTTTCAGCCATATTTTACAGTTATCATCTTATAGATCAGTTGAGTTTTTATTTGTTGAATCCTAAGAATTTTATGCTTTATCTTATTATTGTGTATTGGTTTGTCTTAATTGATTTTTGTGAGATGCAAGTTGGCATCTTTAGTTTTCCAAACAAATTGTAGAATTATTTTGTCAAGTTCCTTGAAAAATACAGCTACTATTTTGTTTGGGACTGCGTAAGTTTTGTAGATTAGTTTGGGAAAAATTAGAACTCTCCATTTACTCATTTTCTTTATGTCTTTTAATCGAACTTCCAAAAATTTAATAGAGTTTTAAACTTCTGTCTTTGGAAACATGTACATTCTTCATTAGCTTATGTCCTGGATGTTATAGATTTTGTTGCTGTTGTGAATAATGTCTTATTTTCTGGTTTTTAGTATTTGCCAGTCTGTAGAAATGCAACTGATTTTTGTAGATCAATTTGTATGTAGCCACCTTGCTGAACTCTTATTAGATCTTTTAGTTTGTCTTCAGCTCTATTGAGATTCCTCATACCTGAGCATGTAATTTGAAAATAATAGAAATTTTATCACTTCCCTTTCAATTCTTAAAACCTCTTGTTTTTGTTGTTGTTATTGTTACTTTAATATAGCATTAGCCAGGCTATCCATATATGGTGATACTAGACATCCTTTGTATTATTTCTGATCTTCACCACTATGATGTTTGCAGTATATTTTGGGTATAGATCCTTTACTAAGTTAAGGAAATTCCTATCTGGTCCTATTTTACTGAGAATTTTGGTCACAAATATATGTGGAATTTCAATCAAATCATTTTTCCTTGATCTATGGAGAAATTATTTGATTTTTTTTTTTACCTCAGTCTAGTGTATGGATTATACTCATAGATTTCTGTTGTCATGTTACCTTAGGATTACTGGGATAAACCTTACTTAACTGAGATACATTACTTTTTTATATGCTGTTGAATTCAGTTGGCTTATATTTTATTTAAGATTTTGGGATCTATAAGTAAAAAAAATTGTTTTATTTTCTTCTTCTATTCTTATTAGGTTTTGGAAAAATTTAATAGAATAAGTTGTGTAGCTTTTAATTTTTTCCAACTTTCAGGAACAAATTTTCCAGAAAATAATGATTTGGGGGAATGTATTGAGGTTTCCTTTGTAATCTGGTAAATGATGAGTTTTTTGAATCTTCTCTGTGTGCTAAAAAAAAAAAAGGTGTTTTCTCTGCTTATTGGTCGATGGTTGTAAGTTAGAGTTCTCATTATTTCAAGTTTATGAATCCATGTAATTTGAATCCTCTGTGTAAAATTTCCTATTTTTTTTGTCCACTTGTTCCATCAGTTTCTCAGATGGTTGCAAAAGTTTTCTAACTATAATTGTTATATGACTGTCTCTCCAGTACTGTTGGTTGTTGCATTTTGTATTTTGAAGCCATGTTTTTAAGTGCATATATGTTCATAATTGTTACATCTTTCCGATCATGTTTTCTTTTAAGAACCATCTTTCTATATACCTTTTTTGCCTTGAATTCAATTTTGTTTGATATTAAATTTGCTCCCCAGTTTTATTTGGTTCAAAATTCCCTCATATACCTTTTCCATCATTTTATTTGTGACCTCTCTGTCATCTTTTGTTTTATAAATATTACTTTTAGAAAACATATTGCTGGATATTGCTTTTCAAAAAAAACCCAATTTGTGAGTGCTTGTCTTTTGATTAATGAGTTTAATCTGTTTATAAGTTGTGTTAATTTCCTAGGGTTGCCATGAAAAAATACCACACACTGAGTGAACTTTAGTGTCTCACAGTTCTGGAGGCCACAAGCCTGAAATAGGGTGTTAGCAGGGCTGTGCTCCCACTAAAACCTTTAGCAAAATTCTACTTTGCCTCCTCCGAGCTTCCAGGGGATTGCCAACAATCTTTTGCCAATTTTCATTTCCTTTTTATCTCACAGTAGTCTCATGGATTTATATAACCCTCTTATAACTGGAGTACATTCTCTAAGAGTGTTTCCAAAGAGATTTTTGCATGTTAACTTACCTAGGCTTTTTATGCCTACGATTATTTTTTATAACATCCTCTTATTTAATATTTTTATGAATACAGATTTGAGGTTTGAAGTTCTTTAACACTTTGAAAATATTATCTACCTGTCTTTTGCCTCTATTGTCACTGTTGAACAGAAGCTGGATCTTAATCAGATTCTTATTTCTTCATGAGTGATCGTCTTTTTTTCCTTAGCAGCTTTTAGAATTTTGCCTTTGTCTTTGTGTTTTTGAATTTCCCTACGAAGTATCTTGGTATGAGTTTTTACCATATTTATCTCATTAGACACTCCACAAGCCCTTTTAGCCTGAGGTCTTTCATCCTCTTTAATCCTGGAAGATCGTTAGGTATTCTTTCCTTCGACACTCCCCTTTCTTAATTTTTTTCCTTTCTTCAAGACTTCTTATTATGCAGATGATGACACTTGTATTTTATCCTCCTAATTCTATTTTCCAACTCTTTATTCCTTCCTGGCACCTTCTGGGAGAGTCCATAACCTGATTGCTTGGCTTACTTATCCCCACAGAATCCATTTTTATTATGTAGGCCATTTATCAGATTCTTTGTTTTCGTGTTTAAATTTTTCATATCCAGTATTTCTACTTGGTTTTTTTAATAACTATTTTTTCTTGCTTTATCTTACCATTACCTTTCCTTTTCTTTATTTATCATGCTTATTTTAAATTATTGATCTGTTTGGTTCCATTAGCTATAATTTATCTTGCAGAGGTTGTACAGTTTGTTGTCTTTCTTTTATGATGGTGATGCTTCTCAGATGTCTGGTGGTTTTTGCTTGGAGTCCGTTTTCCTCCAAGAGTATCAGCTATCTTGACTTGACTTGTTCTTGGGGAGAGGCCCAAGGCCAAGCCCGGCACGAGCTGCTCCTGTTGGGTGTAAGAAGGGAGCGTGGCAATGTCAGGTGCTCACAGCCTGGCTTGCCCTCCTCCCTCTGCTAACCACCCCTTGCTTGTCTGGGGGTAAGAGCAGCATTCTGAGCTCTCCTGTGTTCTCCTTGTCTGTGACTGGCAAGCTTACGAGTGTGGAGGGCTGTGAAGAGGAGAGAGCTCTCAAGGGCTTGCTGGTCTCCTACACCTGCTGTCTCCTGCTTTTCAGCTCAGTCTGACTCAGTTGCTTCCTTGACATTTCTCCCACTCATTCTGTGGTATGCTCTGGAGCTGTTGATTTTCTGTTCTGCAGGGGCTGGTGGGGGCCACACTCCACCCAGGGCAATGTGGTAGAAACACAGAGCATAGCTCAGAGGCCCTCTCCCAGCAGTGGTGCCTGGCCCTGCTCTGCTCTGAGCTGTTCTTTCCTCCCCACATCAGATCATCACCTCCCTACGGGTCCTCACAGGCTTTACTTTGTTCTTCACATCTCCACTTTCCCGTTTACCTCTGAAGTATCAACAGGCTTGGAATAGAGGGGAAGCTCAAAGCCCGTTTGCAGCTCCACATCTCTACCTCCTGTGCTACCTTTTACTTCTGATCTTCAGAAACACTGTCCACATCTCACAGTTGCTGCCTCAGATAACAAGGCTGCATCTTCCTTTGCTCTGTCAAATTAATTACTGCTTCTCCACCTACTCTCCATCTCCAAAACTGTTCCAAAATTTCTAGCCTACTATCGCCTCCTCTCTAGTTCATATTATCTAGATGTGTTTATACATTTCTTTCCTCTTATTTGTGAGATTTCATGAAGTAGAGAAATAGAAGCAGTTGGTCAATATACCATGTTTAAATAGACGTCCTCCAATTGGAAATATTTAGACAACTAAACAAACTGATTCTCAAGTTTATTTGGAAGAAAACATATGGAAGAGTAGTCAAGAAAATTTAAAAGAGAGAAGGAGCTTGATCTATTACATCATACTATAGAGCTATAGGAAATAAACTGTATAGTATTGACACAAGAAATGAAAAAATAAATTACTAGAATAAAATATAGATCTGAGAAGGAGATGCACAGAGGTATTTAGTTCATGAACATGAATAAACATTTCAAGTCTTTAGGGAAAGGATGAACTTTTCAATATCTATTTCTGGGACAACTAGCTGACTGTTTGAAAATAAAATTAATGTGGACCTCTGTTATGGCTTGCATTTGAAGAGATATCTACCTGTACATATTCCAAAAGGCATGCACCTGGTACCTGTGAATGCGATTGTGGTGGTTAATTTTATGTGTCAACTTGGACTAGGCTATGGTGCCCCGTTAGTTGGTCAAACACTAGTCTAGATATTGTTGTAAAGGTATTTTATAAATGTGATTAACATTATAGTCAGTTGATTTTAAGTAAAGCAAATTATTCTTCATTATGTGGATGGGCCTCATCTAATCAGTTGAAGGCCTTTAGAGCAAAAACTGAGATTTCCTGGAGGAGAAGAAATTCTGAACCCAGGACTGCAACATCAACTCTTAGTTGAATTTCCAGCCTGCCAGATTTTGGACTTGCCAGATCCTACAATCACTTGAGCCAATTCCTTAAAATCTTTCTTTCTCTTTCCCTCCCTCCTTCTCTCTCTCTTTCTCTCTCCATATATATGTATCATGTATTACCTCTCTCTAAATGTAATATTAAATGTCAATATACTATTGGTTCTATTTCTTTGGAGAACCCTGACTAATACAGGGATCTTGGCCCTAATCCAATAAGCCTGGTGTCCTTACAAGAAGAGGAAAACCATGTGGTGATGGAGACACACAGGGAGGATGCCATGTGGTGACAGAGACAGAGATCCGGGTGATGCAGCTAAAAGTCAGGGAACACGGAGAACTGCCAGCCACCGCCAGAAACCTAGGAAGATGCAAGGGAGGATTGACCCGGAGTCTCAGAGGGAGCGTGGCTCTGCTGACACCTTGATTTTGGACTTCTAGCTTCTAGATCTCTGAGAGAATACATTTTTGTTGTTTTAAGTCACCCAGTTTGTGGTACTTTGTGATGGCAGCCCTAGGAAACTAATACAACCCCTTACCTGATGCCACACGTAAAAATTCATTCCAGAGACATTAAAAAGATAAATATATATTAAAAAACTAGAAAATTATTTGACTAACAATGAGAATAATATCTCAAATATTGATCACTAAGTGCCAGACATGTGCTGAGTGCTTTACTTGGCAGGTATTATCATTGTCTCTGTTTTGTAGATGAGCAAACAGGCCTGACGCCAGCAAGAGGCAGAGTCAAAATTTGAACCCATGAAGCCAGAATGCAGAATCCGTAACAGGAAAATAAAGTGTTGGCCAAGGGACAGCTCTGCTGTGAGACATACAAAACCAAAGCCAAAAGGAGGAAAAATCGACAGCTTAGCTATGAGGAAATTCAACAATTCAGTACAACAAAAGCACCATAAATAAAGTTAAGAAAAGAAACTGAGAGAAAATATTTTTAATATACAATTGTCCCTTGATATTCATAGGGGATTGGTTCTAGGACCTCCTCATACCAAAATCTGCAGATATCCAAGTCCTTGATATAAAATGGCGTAGTATTTGCATATAACCTATGCACATCCTCCTGAACACTTTAAATCATCTCTAGGTTACTTACAATACCTAATACAATGTAAATGCTCTGTAAATAGTTGTTACACTGCATTATTTAGGGAGAATGACACAGAAAAAAAGTCTGTACATGTTCAGTATAGACACAATTTTTTTTCTGAATATTTTTGATCTGAGTTTGGTTGAATCCATGGATGTGGAATCCACAGATATGGAGGGTTGACTATATTTAATATGCAAAAGAAATAGCTATTATAAATTAGAGAAGAAAATCAAATAACCTAACAATGACAAAGAATATACCTAGATAGTAAAAAGAATGCAAGTACAATGGGCAAAAAACATATGAAGAGATGTTTAGCCTCACTAGTAATCAGGAAAATACAAACTAAAATGACATGTCACTGCTTGCTTTTTAATTTGGCAAAGAGTAACATGGTTGGTAATGCTCAGTTTTAGGAGGGATATCCTCCTACACTATTGGTAGAATTGTGACTTGGTAAAGGCTTTTTGGTACTGAATCTCACAATGTGCATTAGAGTAAAAAAATGCACATTCCCTTCAATCCAGCAATCCCTCGCTTTCTCATACACACTAGATTTCTGTATCAGTCAGGGCTTACGATGGCAAAAACCAGAAATGGCTTCTGGCTAACTTGAGCAGAAAATAAATTAATGGGAAAATATCTGGTAGTTGACAGAGCTGATAGAAAGAGCTTCCCATCAAAGCTCATGCCTCACGAGCAGCCTGTGACCACTGGCTCTGTCACCACTGGGACTTGTGGCCACCACTGCTACCTCTCCACTCTGTCATCACTGCTGTTGTCACCAACAATTTCTAACTGACTTTGAGCCTTTGTCTCACTCTCTGCAGATTTACAACCCAAGTGAGCTCTGATTGGCCAAATCCAGGTCACATGTTCTGACCTCAGCATGAGCGGGGGAGATAGGACACGGATGCTTCCTGTCTTTTAAGGTGGTTGTAGGGGCCTGCACCCATGTAGACTTATACCTCAAATGGGAAGAGTATTTGTATAAAGAGTAGCCAAAACCAGCAAATACCTGTAAATGGATCAACTACTGTGGCCACCCAAGATTTATATACATTCTTCTTCCTATATTTTCACTAACTGTCATCCTGCCGAAAAAATCTGGCTACCATCATGTAGCTATCCCACGTATAAACCAAAGCACCAGCCTTTTCTCTAAAGGGAGACAGCCCAGGGTCTCGTCAGTTACCACACCCAGATCTTGAGTCAGGTGGGTTCCATCTCTAATTCTCACAATTCCATCTCTGTGTTCTGTAAACTACAGGGTGTCCCCAAAATCTCCACACAAGGGAAAAATTTTGTAATGAATATTTTGTAAATAAAGGTACATTTAACTACAATTTCCCATTTTCCCTATGTATGGCGACTTTGGGATACCCTGTATAGTGGTGTGCTGGAGCCAGCTCGTACCAGAAATCCTGTGAACTGGTTATTAAACATGGCCATTTTAAAAAATTAAATTATATATACTTACAATGCAATAAGTAATATTAGAAGCAAAGGTAGTAAATTCTCAAAACCCATCACTTCCTTATTATTTTACTACATTTTCCTAGTACCTGTGCTCTGGAGGTTATTCCCATCTACTGGATCTGAGTGGTGGAAATACTGTACAATGATGTTGTACCAAACCCCTCTTCTCAGTTCTGTTTATTGATCTCATGTTAATGACATGAAATTGGTCGAAGTGGGAGTATTTATATAAAAAGGGTTAACACTACAAATCAGGGCTTGTTTGTTTTTTGATGATTGTGTAGACCTAAGAAAGTTATGGGGAAAATGCTAATAATGGCGATTAAACTTAAAAATACATCATGTCTACAGCTGTTACATTGTGAATAGCACAAAAATTGAGGAAATAGTCTCCAGTATTTGAAAACTGTTATCTGATTCAGCAATGAAATTTTTCATGCAGTTGACAAACAAGTGAAGTCTAAGACATATCTTCATTGCTTTACTTCCTTGTTCTTTGTTTACGTAAATGAAAATATCTACCAACATTTGTGTTGGAACCACACTAATTCATCAATTGCAATCAGAGATTGGCTATGGATACAAGAATTTGGCAAAAGTCAAGGAAAGCAGTCTGTGAGAATCAATTGGCTACACTGAAATCATAGTAAAGAGTATTGAATATTATCATTTGTAAATTGTGTGCAACACTTTCTTTTTGTCAGTAAAATTTATAATAAACTTACATATGCACACATTTTGTTTTCTGAAAAGCTGGTTGTTAAAAATTTGCCAGCACACCAATGCCCATGGATTAAATTATAAACTCATCACCGCCATTACCACCACATCAGTATGAATGAATCTTTTCAATATAAATGCAAAACTTAAACTCCCAAATAGAACATAGATGATGATAGTTTTTTCATAAAATTGAAAGTAATTAAAAAAAAACTTTTGAAAGAAGACATATACTAATGTCTATTCACATCTTTTGCTTGATTTTTTGTTTTTGATTTTTCTTTTTTTCTGAGACAGAGTCTCACTCTGTCTCGCCCAGGCTAGAGTGCAGTGGTATCGTCATAGCTCACTGCAACCTCCAAATCCTGGGCTCAAGTGATCTTCCTGCCTCAGCCTCCTGAGTAGCTAGAACTAGAGGTATAGTCCAGTCCACCACTCCCAGCTAATTTTTTTTATTTTTTGTAGAGACAGGGTCTCGCTATGTTGCTCAGGCTGGTCTCAAACTCCTGGCCTGAAGCAATCCTCCTTTCTTGGCTTCTCAAAGTGCTAGAATTACAGGCATGCACCATCATGCCTGGCCTGTTGCTTGTTTTTTAGTTGGGTTTTTAAAAATTGTTGAGTCGTAATAGTTCTTTATACATTCTGGATACTAGACCTTTATCAGATTTGCAAATATTTTTTCCCATCCTGGATGCCTTTGCATTTTCTTAACTCTTGACATTTGCCTGTCTTCAAAACCTGAAGTAGGAGTCTCCCTGGAAATAAATCTCCTCTTTAGTACGAGTGTTGGGGCTCAGGGAAGGCCAAGAGTCTCAGAAGGGAAGAAATAGTTAACCACTCAGTCCAAGGGAGGCAGCAGTGTTCAGGTGAATGATAATTAATTAAACAAAAGTTCTGAATTCAATCAGGAGCCAATTTTGGCATCGGCAGAGATTCAATTAGCTTTGATTACAGGCAGAGACTGGATATGCTACGCCCTCAGACTCCCCGGCCCCCAGCCTGCTCAGGTTCAAGGGCCTCATCTGAAGTGTCCGGTGTGGGCGGGGGACTTTCCAGACGGCTCATGCCCAGTGGCGCTGCAGCAGGGACAGCAAAGCTGCAGGCTTTCCCCTGCCCAAGCCTAGATAAGAGTCTGTGAGGTCTGGGGCCAAGGCTTTCCTGTGGTTTGGCCAAGGAGCGATACTGCTACATGGGATCGGTCTAGTTCCCTGGGGCAGGTTGTGTGGTTTTGGCACCTGCCAGCTTCTCCCTCCTGGGTGGGCAGGAGTTCCAGGCAGGCCTGTTCCTGAGGACTCCTCTTGAAGACACCCAGAAAGAGCAGAACGGAGCTTAAGAAAGGCAGCATGTTAGAGACACCCCCGAGTGGGGTCTGGGAGGACCTTTTATCTGGCCACACTTCCGTGCTTTAAATATGAATTGAGCATCATGTGCCACGGCATGGTGTTAGTTGGATATACGTTGATTAAACAAATGAACAACCCCTGGGATAGCCACTACTATAGCCCCATTTCACAGACAGGGAAACTGAGGGGAAATTCACGTAAGCACTAAGTGGAGTTTCTAGAATTGTTCGACTTTGGGACCTGAATTGTTTCCATAGAAAGCTTCATCTTGGAATAAGGTGATTGAGCTTATGAGGCTCACGTAGGAATCACACCTGAACCACAAAAATCTACTCACGAAAGATTAGTTCTTTCTCCTCTGTTCTTCTTGATAGTCAATACCCACGCTTCTGCAAGGGGAGTCTGAGCTTTCTTAGCGTGCCTGGAATGTGTTTTTAAAAAGCCTCTTGCCTCCTACGCATTAGCCCACCTCATCCTGCCCCCTTTTCTCCCTGTATGAAAACAAAGCTTTTAAAAGTGACTCAAAAGTTCCCTCCTCTAGGTGGTCTTTTCAGACTGAGCTCATTAAACTCTGTCTGTCGGTCCTGCTGTGCACGACGCAGAGCTGTAAGATAGGCTTCCTGGTCTCTGTCACGCTCACTGCTATGCACACCAAAACTAAATGTTCATAGCAACGTTATTCGTAATAATGAAAAAGTGGAAACAACCCAAATGTTCACCAACTGATGGATAAACAAAGCGTGGTATGTCTCTATGATGAAATATTATTCAGCCATTAAAAGAAAGGAAGTACTGATTTATGTGTGGGGGTCTAAAATTCCTACCACACTGTGAGTGCCCTCAAAGCAGGGCCTGAGACTTCTTCCTCTGTATCTGCCTTCTAGTCCCAGCTCCGCCTGCCCATGGAGGTTGGGGAGCAAGAGCTCCCGTGATCATGGTGGAGGCTCTGCGGACTTGGCCACCCACAAGACCCACTGCAGTATGGGAGACACAGCAAGACAGGATTCCTCCTAAGACAGAACTTTGATCCCGGAAGGGGTTTAGAAGTTGCACCTACAAAATAACTCAAGAAAGGGGAGCCCTGGACCAGCCTGAAGGGCTCGAACCCATCTCCCTGTGTACAGAAGCCTCTTCACCATTCTCTCCTCGCACTTAGAGGTCTAGCCACAGAGCAAGGAAAAGGGTAGGATCAGAAAGTATTGAGCCGGGTTGGAAACGGAGCCAGTGGTGCTGGGCCCTCTACTGGGGCCCTGGCTGGGGTGTGCATCTGGGAGGAGGGGCACAGGGTCCAGTGTATCTTTGCGTACACGTTCTTCACCCTGCTCTCTCCCTTGCTCCTTGTTGCCTCCTGGTCATGATCCAGTTCAGAGGGGACCCACACGCAGCATGTGTGTGGAAGAAATGTTGAACAGGGAGCTTGACTACCTGGGTTCTACTTCTCACTCTAACACTTCTCAGTTGTGTGTCCCTGGGCAAGGTTTCCAGCTGCTGGGGGCTCAGTGTCCTCATCTGCAAAGTACTACAGTGTAAGGTCAGGCAGAGCACATCTTAGGGATCTTCCAAACCCCACAACATTTAACATGGTGCCTGGACACAGCAGGTGATCAGCACATTCTAATTTGTTTGAATTGTGCTGGAAACCTACCTCACCCACTTTACCTGCCTGAATATCTAATGAAGCCATGAAAGCGAAAGACCTAAGACCCTAAAGACTTATAAAGCATAAAGCTTTACAGTTGTTGTGGATGGAAGAGACGACACTGCCCTGGCCAAACAGTAGTCAGACATTGGCCTGCTTTTATGCCCACTTGCAAACACTCATAGCAACTTTCCTTGTAGTGTCCAATATTGGAAACCACCCAAATGGCCACTGCCAGGTGGAAGGATAAACAAATTGTGGTGTATTCGTATAATGGAATGATACTCAATGGTAACAAGGGACAAATTATCGATGCAGAGTACATACTGTATAATTCCATTCATATGAAATTCTATAAAATACAAACTACAGTGACGTCCTCAGTGGTGTCCTGAGAATGGGAGTGAGGAGGGTATGGATTACAAAGGGGCATGAGGAAATTTTGAGTATGATGGAAATATTTGCTGTCTTGGTTATGGTGATGGTTTTGCTGGTGCACACACATATATATTAAAATTCATCAAATTGTACACTTTAAATAGGTGCAGTGTATTATACGTCAATATGGTTGTTAAAAAGAAAGATTGGCCTGGAATAGTTTTCCACTCGGAGCTCTGTTTTCCCTCCCTTTCTCCCCTTCTAGGGAAAGGTTCTGAGAGGCATGTGATCATCCTTCTTTGGTGTGAAGGGGTGGGGGAAAATCTGTCTTTGTTGAATTTCACTGTTTCTTCCTGAAGCTTGTTCCAGTCTGACTGCAAGGAAACAAGCCCCATTCTACTCCACTGTTCTGTCCATGCCTTCTCCCTTCCAGAGGTTTTGCTGGATGGCCCTGTAGATTTTTGGATGGAGAACAGTATTGTGTGGTGTCCACATCCCCAGCTAATCTTGGATCCAGCCTTTAGGAGCAGCTGTCACCTGTCACTCCTCCTGTTCTCCCATGCACCAGCCTGCACCTCACCACTTGCACCCCATCCGAGGTGGCCACCACAGAGAACAGGTGTCACAGCGATCATTTCCCCTAAAAATCAGAGACTAATTTGGATGAACCTCTAGCCTCTTTATAGAGCTCTGGGCTCTTTGGGGTGGGAGCTGGGGAGCAATAAATGGCTATAAAATCTCTTGGCTCTAGAGAACCTTCTGCCCACCCAGAGTCAGTTCCTGAGCCCTAACAACCAAGTTCAATTTCACTTAAGGATTGCTGAGATTCTTTAGCCCTCAAGTCTCCAAGTCCTTTCTCAGCCCGCTTGTTTTTTTTTTTTTTTTTTTTGAGACAGAGTCTAACTGTGTTGCCTGAGCTAAAGTGCCGTGGCATCATCCTAGCTCACAGTAACCTCAAACTCCTGGGCTCAAGCGAGCCTCCTGCCTCAGCCTCCCGAGTAGCTGGGACTACAGGCATGCACCACTATGCCCGGCTAATTTTTTCTATATATTTTTAGTTGTCCAATTAAAGACAGGGTCTTGCTCTTGCTCAGGCTGGTCTCGAACTCCTGAGCTCAAACAATCCGCCTGCCTCGGCCTCCCAGAGTGCTAGGATTACAGGCGTGAGCCACCGCGCCCCGTCTGCTTCTTGGTTTTGCTATCATCCTTCTGGGTTTTCCAACCACATTTTCCTGCAAAGGATAATAACAACAGTTTCAACAATCGTCAATAATACAGAGATCTTGAGAACCCTTTGTATGCACCTGCAGGGATCCAACCATGCTTACCCTCACAGCAAGCTAAGGAGGCAGGGATGGGTACCTTATTTAGTAGATAAAGACAGAGAGGGTGACTTGAGTAATATCATGTAAAAGAGACCACGTGAGAGTTTAGATTATTGGTCTCCCAGATCGGGGCTTTCTCCTCTAGTCTACTTGCTTTTACTGTGCATGGGGGCCTGGGAGAGGGCCGGGAGCTGGTAGTTATGAGGCCTGTGCTTCCAGACCCAAGTTGATCTGAGCCGAGGTAGGCAGGCTGGAGGCCCCACTGCCTGGTTCAGCTAGTCCAACATCTGATGCCTCAGGATAAACAACCTGCCACTGCAAATACCTCTTCGGCTCCTAGGAGCCAACCCTGAACACCCCTTAAACAGGGAGGCTGATCTTCTGTATTATTTTTTCTATAGACCTCCCTCTATACATCCCCCACCCCATAAAGCTCCCTTAGGAACCCTGGAGCTTTCTGGATAAAGGCATAGCAAGATAAATACAGAACTCACAAGAGAGTTGCATCTGGACTGTGCATGTGTAAGTTCCAGCTGGTCTCTCAACCACACCAGCTCTTCAGCAAGTCCTTCTGCTCAAAAGATCACTCTAATGTGTTTTCTAGGGCTGCATAACAAAATACCATATCGTGGACTGGGTGGCTTAAACAACAGAAATTGATTTTCTTACAGTTCTGGAGTTTAGAAGTCTAAGATCAAAAGTCCACAGGTTTGATTTCTTCTGGGGCCTTTGTCCTTGGCTTGCAGACGGTCACTTTCTCACTGTGTGTTCACGTATTCATCTCTCCATGCGTGTGAATGACTGGTTTCTATCTCTGTCTGTGTCCTAATCTCTTCTAATAAGGACACCAGTCATATTGGATTAGGGCACATCCTAAAAGAATCCATTTTAACTTAATTACCTTTTTAAAGGTCTACCTCCAAACACAGTCACATTCTGAGGCACCAGGTTAGGGCTTCAACATGTGATTTTTTGGAAATACACAATTCAGATCATAACAGGCACAAATTCCCAACTGGGTGGGCCCTGGACTCAAGGTGACAGTTAAGCTCGACCAGTGGATGTGAGCCCCCTGTCCCATGGGGTTTGCTCTGATCAGGCTCCTAGAGGCCTTGCCCAGAGAGATGCCAGCCCAGTGTTGCACACAGACCCCACTTCTATCCTCTTGCCCATTTTTCCCCCTTATCCAAAACTGTTGTAAGATAGTAACATAACAGTTAATATTTACTGAAACTCACTATGTATTAGACCCTGTGTTTATATATATTATTGAATTATATTACTATCCCCCTTGTATGGATGAGGAAACTGAACCTTGGAGAGTCACTTGTTCAAAGCTACATCTCTAGTTCCAAATCTTGGAAATCATATCCTTCACTATACAGGTGAGGATATTTGGGGTTCAAAGGGCCTGTGCAGAAAGAGATTCTGGATGCTAACGGGCAGTCAGTATGGAAGAGACTACACAAAACGGTGGGGCTTGGGGAGTCCTGAATATCAACAGGGATCGCCTCTGCAGACCTCTGCGGGTTCTCAGGGTGTCATGTGAGCTCAACCAGGGAAGAGCAGAGAGATGAGTGAGATTAATAGCACTCCGCACGCTCTCTTCTAGACAGGGAGACTACTTGGAATTCAGAGCACTTCAGCCCAAAAAGATATCACAGAAATAAAAAAAAAATAAAGGTAGAAGAAGGCTTCTAAGATGATTCAGAGGCAGGGAGGGTCCTGCTTCAGAACAGAGTCTGTCCAGAGAGCCCGAGATGGTAGAGATTTGACCCCGGGTGGGGAAGGTGCCCTCTGAAGCTTAGTGGAGGGATGGAAGAGGAAATGCTATTTTACACAGAAGCTCAAAACAAGTAGAACTTGTCACTGTGATTTTGTGCAGGCTGAAAATATAGTTCAAAGCCACAGAATCTGAGACCTGGATGGGCCTCCTAGACTTAATAAGAAGTCACATGGATTGTAAACAGGAGGTGACACAGTTGAAGGGGAAGTGCTCTGAATGGGGGTGAGGAAGAGGCCCATTCATTCAACAAAAATGATCACATCTGGGTTCCAGATCCTGCTCTGACCTTAGCTAGCTGCGTGATCTCACACAAGTAATTAACCTCAGCTTCCTTCTATGCAAAATGATGACATTAGGCTACATAATGTTTAAGGCACCCTGCTCCAACTCTGAACTCTAGGATTCCATGGCCCATGGACAGGGAGAGAAGGTAGGAGTGGCCAGGGTGGCTGATGAGAGAGGCGGGTGGTGCCAGAAGCAGGCTCCATGCTTAGAGAACACCCCCCATGAGAGCACCTTCTCCGAGAATAACCACTAGGGTGATCATCAGAGCCTTGAAATCTTCTGGGAAGGACCATGGGCTGACCCAATATGTCATGTCTTACAGGCCTAGTTAGTGGTACAGACAGTATGGAAGGTCACGGGTGAGGGAAACAAACTTTGGAACAAGACAGACCTGGGTTCAAATCCCAGCTCTGCTGTTTACTAGCTATGTATTCTAGAGCAAGTTACATGATCTTTCTGTGCTCAGATTCCTCACCAGTAAAACTGGGATAATAATACATTTCTCCCAGGATTGATGCAAGAACTAAATTAGGTAATGTATGTGAAGCACTCAGCACAGCTCCTGGTAAGTTATAAATCCTCATTACATAGTTATTTCATATTATTATTGTTATTATTATTATTAGTTTGCAGCGGGTGTGGTAGAAAGAGGGGACAGTCCAATTTAGCCAGGATAGATTGTGTAACACTCACTTTCCAGCCTTGGCCTGTCCCCTGGACAATGCAGGCTACCGCGAGACTAGAATCCAAAGTCTGTCAAGTAGCAAAATGGTTATTTGGCTAATTAATGGTCTAAGAAAGAGCTGAGAAGTTGAGACAGGCATTCCAGAATAGGAGAACTTCCTGACTAATGCAAAAATGTCCACAGAGTGATTGAAGGGTAATTAAAAGTTTTACTGTAATATTTATGGAGATCTTTTATTCCTTGGTAGGGTTATACTTAAGGACAAATGACTTCAAAAGAACAGTTGGGAGAATATTAAATGTTATAACTAATTAAATAATGCAACTAATTCTGATTACGCAATTGATGTCCACTGAGCTACAGAAGATATAGCTTGCAAAAAACTCCAAAATAATTAATGTGGTAGGCATTGCTGCCATTTCTGATTTCCTTGATGGAGTCAGGCTGTTTGTAAAAAGTAAGCGAATATCACTACTAATAAATGACTTTGGTGCTTAAGAGAAAACTAGCTCTGAAAACCATAAAAAGCTGTGTCCATCAGTACACCCTGGGGGCCTTATTTGTGTCTCTGGAAAGAGGTGTCTCTTTGTTAAGATGCTACCAAAAGAATTTAAAAATCAATCTCTTTCTCCATTGAGTAGCTTAGTATCCTCTTGTACATGTCCGATGTAAGTTTGGAGAGTGGCAGTCACTGTCTTGCTGGGAAATGGCAAAGCTTCAAGCCACACGGGTCCCCTGGTCCGGAGCAGGTAAGAAAGCTGGACAGAGCATACGAAGACATTGGTGACAGCAGAAATAGACAGGGCTCCCTGATTCCAGCTTAGATTTCAGTTATGGATTAAAAGGGGAAAAAAGGTTTGTTAAAAAGCAAACCCAACACCAAATCAAAAGAACAACAGTGCACTAGGACTGCTATTAAAACTCCCCCTGGAATCCAGGAACCGGGGAAAACGGTGTACAGTGGGACCCGCTGAGGCCTGCTGTTCATCTGCCCCACACAGTCTGTGAGAGGATCCTGTATCCTGGCTGTGTCTCTGCTGCTGGCTGTCCTTTTATCTTTCATTCTTTTGGGCCTGACCTTGCACATCTTTTTAACCCTGGGAGGGAGAGACAGAACGGGACTGGGGAACGAGCTCTCCCTGCCTCTCGTACGGATGTTCCCTCCTATGCGAAAGATACGTCCTGGGTGAGGCTGAGTGTCTCTGGGCTCCGGGAGCCCACAGTGCGAGAAGTCCCACAGCCCCCTGGATAATGATGGCTCTATTCCCTCTGACAGCAGCAGCCAGTTCTGCAGGGAGCTGCAGAGCTCAGCAACTTGGCAGCCTGACGTTCCAGGTAACTTCCAGGTTTCAAAGATGAACTTTGAAGAACTCACATCACAGCCTTAGCAGCACCTCACACGCTCAGCAGGACACGCCAGGGCAGCCCAGATGGGGAGGAGGAGACTCATGGTCTGGGGTTAACTATCAGTCATCTGGGAGGAGCTGTAGCTTGAGAGGGGCAGAGGAAAGTCTGAGGAAGGCTACCATCCTCAGAGGCCCACCAATCAGAGATTTTTGAAGGCCATCACTGCAACTTATATATCAGAAAGTGATACATCTTATGGATAAGAGCACAGGTTTTAATTCAAACTCTTCCTGGGTTTGAATTCTGCTGGTCAAATTACTTAAACTCTCTGAGGCTCAGTTTCTTCATTCTTCATAAGACGGAGATAAGAGCACCTCGTTCCAGGACACTCTAGACGTGGTGCTTGGCTCAGGGTAAGTGCTCACGGTACAGGGCCTGCTGCTACCATGACTCATCCAACCTACATGGCACGTGGCATCATGCCTGCCACACAACATGCTGCCAAGGCGTGTTTGCTAGACTATTCCTGGGGCCCAGGGTGGGTTGTGGGGAGAAAGATGGAGGGACATGGGCATCAGAAGGAGCCAGTTTGGCTGCACAGCTGAGAGGCCCGTCCCTGCCTGGAGCTGCTGGCTGGGTGAGGCTGGCCATCTTGGTGGAGCCAGGTGTAATCTTCCAGAAAACAGTATCACTGGAAGCGAATGTATAGCACCACTCTCAGTTTTCAATCGAGGAAACGAAGGCTTAGGGAGGGGCCCTTGGTGGTTCGATGTCATGTAGTGAGGAAATAGCGATTTTGGATCAAGGTTCTCACTCAGCGTGTTGCCCTGTGACGGCTCAGTAAGGCACACCGCAGCCCTTGAAGCTGACTGAGGTCTGGCAGCTCCCGCAGGTCATCTGACACAGTCCGGACAGGGCCTCCTGCCTGTGAGGCTGATTATCTTAATCCCAGAGGCTCCCGAGAGCATTCCCACTGACTCTTCCCAGCGTATTCCAGAGCCTTCTGCTCTCTGTGGCATGCACCTCTCCCTCAGCTCAGACAGAACCTTCCATGGTGTGGATCCCTGCAGCAGGGGGAGTCTGAGGCTCCCCGGGCCCTGCGTGCAGCCTCTGGGGACATGCTCCCTCCACCTTCCTCCTTCTCCCCGGCTGGGCTGTCCTGGTGTGTCCCACTGCATGTGTGAGGTGCTGCTAAGGCTGTGAGGTGAGTTCTTTAAAGTTCACTTTTGAAACGAGGACATGAAGTTACCTGGAGCGTCAGGCTGCAGCTTGCTGAGCTCTGCAGCTCTCCGTGGGACTGGCTGCTGCCGTCAGAAAGAATAGAGCCATCATTCTGCAGGAGGGTTTCTATGATAATAGGGCTTTTGCCTCCCAGTAATTGGAAAGGTGCTAATCTAGTGACTCATGAGCTAGAAGGAAAAAACCCACCTTGAAAATGAAACTGCCTTGTGTTTTCTGAGCGCCTCATCTCCTTAGTTCCGTGGGGAGGGCAGGCTGAGGGTTAGCTGTACGGAGCAGGGTCCCTAAGTCCTGGCAACCTCCTGGAGTGCCCACTCCCCCCTGCCTTTCTCCAAGCAGTCCAGTGCCACAGAGAGCAGGGAGGGCTGGACACCAGCCGGAGGGCTGAGGCAGCAACCCCAGGCGGATGCCGTGGGGAAGGGGAGCTGGCCTGGGAATGGGTTTGCAGAGGAGACAGTCATTACCAAATTAGCGATGGCCCCTCTCAAGACAGGTCGGTGAGTGTGCAAGTGGGAGTGCCCTG
>CAUYSK010005133.1:0-41704 GCA_963575035.1 Avahi laniger | reverse complement strand
GTGCCGTGGCTTCAGCCTAACTCACAGCAACCTCAAACTCCTGGTCTCAAGCCTCAGCCTCCGAGTAGCTGGGACTACAGGCATGTGCCACCATGCCTGGCTAATTTTTTCTATATATATATTTTTAGTTGTCCAGATAATTTCTTTCTATTTTTAGTAGAGATGGGGTCTCGCTCTTGTTCAGGCTGGTCTCAAACTCCTGACCTTGAGTGATCCACCCACCTCGGCCTCCCAGAGTGCTAGGATTACGGGCGTGAGCCACCACGCCCGGCCTTCTTAAGCTTTTAAAGTCTATAGTCAAGAACCTTCAATAGAGTGCTAGCAGGTGTATCTTTTTCTTCCTCACCCCTTATATAACAAGACACTAAGGTTCTCTAAGGCAGTGGATGAAGGTATTACAATTCCAGATAATTAGGTGGGCTCCACCCCAATCTGACTGCCATGTGCAAGGCTTAAAAAAAAAATTCACTCTCTGGAGGATTAGGAAGATGGCAGTTGGCAAAACCGCCTTTGATATAAAGGTGAGAAGATACTACTCATTAATTCTTTGGAGACAGAGTCTCTGTTGCCCAGGCTAGAGTGCTGTGTCGTCATCCTAGCTCACAGCAACCTCAAACTCCTGGGCTCAAGCGATCCTCCTGCCTCAGCCTCCCGAATAGCTAGGACTACAAGCATGCGCCACTGTGCCCAGCTAATTTTTTCTATATATTTTTAGTTGTCCAATTAATTTCTGTTTTTAGTAGAGACGGGGCCTTGCTCTTGCTCAGGCTGGTTTTGAACTCCTGAACTCAAACAATCCGCCCACCTCAGCCTCTCAGAGAGCTAGGATTACAGGCATGAGCCACCGTGCCTGGCCATTAATTCTTTATATATGGCAATGTTTTTTGGGTGAGGATGTAGAGAAAGGCAATAAAATCATGACCCCTACCCTGGGTTAAATTATAGTTTGAGAGTCTTTTTTAGAAGTTTAAAAGAAGTCAGGGCTATGGATTGTTTCTCTGACTGTGGGGAAGTTAAGGAAAAGGAGTGTAACTGAGGTCATGGGAAAGGCTGTGAGTAGAGCGTTTCGCAGAGTGTGGGGATGTTTCCTATTTGATGTGGAATATGATTGAGAGTTATATTAAATGAAGTTGCCATCAACATGGCTGCTAATGGTGACTCTGGGGACCGGAGGACATGGTATCATAGTCCAATTATGTGATGATTGGGCCCTGATTAATGATGGCGATGTTGATGACACTGACGCTTTGTCAAGGACATTGTACCTGTTTTCCCCATTTAATCCTCACAGTGACTATTTTCAGGTGGTAGTTTAGAGGAGTAGATAATTTGCCAAGGGTCATATTGCTTAGAGGTGGAGCTGGGCTTTGAAACCATGATGCAATACTGCACCTCCTAGATTAAGTCAGGGTTATCAAAATAAAGAAAAATTGACCCAAAGATTTATTTCAGAGGCAGAAACCACAATAGCTTAGTCATAGGCTAAGTGTGTGAACTTGAGACAAAATGAGTAGGAAAAAAGTGATTTTAAAATTACAGCGGTGGGGGGGGATAGCAAGAATAAACAATAAAGCTCCGTTTCAGTGGAGTTTATGGACCCTTCTTCCTAGATGACAGCCAGTAGCCTTTAATCAATGTTGATTTTATCTTTTGGCCTTCAGCAAACAGCTTCTCGCTCCAAATGCTTGCTGCCGATGTGGAACTCAGGTTGTGAGCACAATGCTTTCGTGCCGAATTCGGGTTACGTGAACGTTGACTCTAGCAGCAGACCAGCACCCACCGCATCACACCATCACGTGAACTCTCGTGTAGCCAATGCAGTGGTAGGTGTCTCATCTCAGCAGTACAGCGACAGTCGTTGACTGACCCGACCCTCTCTGGGAAAGACCACATCTATTCTGATTTCTCCAGATCAGCCCTTGAGAACCAGGAGAAGTCAGCCTGTGGTCAGGGTTCATGCTGAGTGAACGTAGTAGTGTTCTGAAAGCGATTGTGCTAAGGCCCCAGGATTCTCAAACCTGACTGAACAACATGTAGCTGATCTGATTTCTCACTGACGGGGAGGAATGCTAGCTTAATCTTGAATTTGGTGCTGTGACTTCCGTAGTGGATCAGTCTAGGGGCCCACGTGTCTGGCTGACCACCATCCTTTCCCCCCACCAAAGTCTGTCCATGCTTGGCTTTTCACATTCGTTCTGCATGATTAAATGTTTTTATTCCTTTTATATACACTTATTATTTTTTTGGATGAAAAGTTGAATCTTTCTCCCATGAAGGATCTACGTGATTAAGCCTCCCCTTAGGAGAGAATATTAATGTTGTGAGCAGTGTAGCCTCAGGGCAGCTTGCTCATTGCCCAGAGGAGTAGTCGTGGGAGGAGAACCCTGCTAGGTCCCTTTGCTCAAAATTATTTCCCCCTACCTGCTTGCTGCAGAATCGCTAAATGTGCTAGTACCTCTTAATTTCCCTAGTTAGTGAAGAGCAAGCCACCCGGCCTCTGGATTACTTAGAGCAATACTCTTTAACAGAAACATTCTCTTTTCCCTTCCTCCTTGCCCCCAGCAAATATTTTCTATTAGAAAAAAAACATATGAAGCCATTGGTTAGTTTTCAGTTCCTTTCCTAAGGGATAGTCAGCCAAATACACTGTCCTGAGAGAATTGGATAGAAGCAGATAAAATCTTTGATAAGAGTTGGAGAAAGAAATTCTGAGAAGGGAAGTGAAATTATACTCCCTGATAAAAACCTGAACAAATAGCACGCGTAATTGGTTTCGTATTTGGGGGTATGCATGTGAGTGAAGTGTGGTGAGCTTTCGGTGGGAGGAAGAATACTGAAAAAGGAGAAGTAAACGCTTGCTCAAGATGAGAAATACACCACTTCCCTCAGGAATCTGTCCATAGGCAGTCTTTGCTCATATTACCCATGCCTTTCATTTTGTTGACAGCACTCTTCTGGAAGGAGAAGAGGTATGTCAAGTGAGTCTCACAAGCCACTCCCCCTTCCCCTTTCTAAGAGGAAGTTAACCCACCGTTGGGCTAAGTAAGAGCCAGCCAGCTGTTCTTCCCCATTACCGTAAGTAGGATTACAGCTCAGTGTCAGTTTTGGCCAAAGGTCTGGTTTGTTCACTGTACGAGCTAAGGCCCGGTGTCGGCCCTGCCTCCAGCTCTCCCTCATTTCATTCCTGTTAAACCTCAGCTAGTTCCTAGCACTCTGCACAGTGGATTGGACTTGAATGACTCCCCTGTGGCCAGGCTTCTGGGAAGCTGAGCACATGGTACCCTTTTACTTGTGTCATAAAACGACCTTGGTACCCTTTGGACGTTCAGCTTTCAATTGAGGTTTATAGCTAATTCTCTGATGAACATTTTAAGTGGGCAGGGTGGTGTGTTAGCCCTAGTGTGTAGCTTTTGTGATCCGGGGAGGTGACCCCAATATGCCCTCCCCACAGCTGAGATCATAAAAGCAGCCCAAGCGTCATTTGGAAGTCAAATGGTAGGTCGCATACTCATTCTGAGTTAATCTCCCTCTTCCTAAGCTTCTGTATCCAGTGGTACTTCGTCAGCTTGAGTGCTAATTGCAAACTTTTATTTCCTTTACCGTATTATCACTCATTAAAGTCCTTTTCTGTTGGACCTGTAAAAATGAGACTGGTTCTTGCTTTTAATATTGTCTTTGAGTTCTTAGCAGGTGGCATTTGGAGCCTGGGGAAGGCTGTCCTTGTATATTGTTTTCATAAGCTCAACAAGGCAGAGAGAGAATACCAAAAGATAAACTTTCTCCGTAGGGTAGAAGGGAAAGGGAGGATCAAAAATTTTTCAGGTTACATTTGAATCTTGGTGGCATGCCCTTTAGAGGAGAATATTTTCTGTTTCTTTTTCCCTTCAATCTTATATTTTTTCTTTTCCTCCGTATGTATTATATATATCAATATTTTTAAAATTAGGAACAATTTATACCAAGCTTCTGTTTAATCGATTTTAACTTTAATCTTTTCCTGTAGTAACTCATTTTTAGAGCACCTGTTAATAAGAGACATATTTTTGAATGACAAAGTTCATATGGACAAGGGGAGCAAAGTAAGAATTGTTGTGTACATATTCTGTAGTGAGGTGGTTGGCTAGTCAAAGACATTTGACGTCATATCAAGAAACAGCAATTTTATAACAGACGTTTCTGACAGATTCAGTATTGACAAATATCTGAAGAATTAAAAGCTCTTTTATAGAAAAGCATAAGCCTGTCCATTTCCTCTGATCAGTCTTCCTTCACCCATGGTTATTCCTTTATCAGTCTTCTTTCCTCTTCCTCATTTCTGTAGCTTCTTCGCACTAACTCAGGCATTGATGTCTTTCTGGTCTCCTTTTCTTTTCTCCTTATTCCTTTCTGTGCAGAAGGCAAGACAGCCCTTGACTGGTCTTGCTAGTGATAATGAAGGGAAGGGTTGGGGAATAATCTTATATTTCTTCATCTGGAGGTGCCTTTGTACCTGCTCTAAAACAAAAAAACAAATGAAAGAAAACCCCACCACCAACAACAAAAAAATCAGGGATATTTTGTGGTAGAGAAAAATGGAGAAACTTTGATAGACCAGAGCATAAAGTTACCAAAATACTCCTCTAGCTAGTAGCTGTATTAAAGAAAAATTCATTTTTTTAAAAGTGAAGAGACTTATTTCTTAAAAAGATAATCAGAGAGCTAAACTGAAATGGAGACTTATTTCCACATCCTTTCCTAACCAAGCAATCAAGTGTTTTTATTGCCGTTAGGTTGGACCATGTGAGCTCGTTATAGGTAAAAAATGATTGGATAGCAGCAATCTCACAGTCTCATGGTTCAACCCACTGAATCTGATGAGAAAGTTGAGACCCAGGAGGGTTAATCAGCTAACTCCCTTTCTATGCTTGAGCCCAGTAAACAGAAAGCTAAGACAAAACTATTTTGTTTGATTCTACTTTCCTCCCTTCCCTTCCTCCCTCACTCCTTTGCTCATCTTGATGAGTTAACAGACATAAGGAAGTAAAGGATATCTTTGTAGGAGATTGGCAAGTCAAGGTGACTGATATATTTGGGGGTTGGCAGGCAGCAAAAGAAACACTACTTCTCAACACTAAGACAACAATTACACCCAGATTAAAAAAAAAAAAAGGATGCAATAGAGCCAGCCTTTGTAGAAATGAGTGTATTTATTCACTGGTCATTTTGTTTAGTTGTCTGAGCTACATTGTGTTGTCCTTGAGGAACATGGATTGTGCTATTTTTCATTGCATTCCTGACGTGCTTTAAAAAAAAAAAAAGGCTGCTACAATCTACTATAGTTTGTAGTAGATTGATGCCCAGAAAGTTTGTTGCACCTAACAATAGTTCTTCTCCGTGAAACACTCCATTGATGCTTTTAGAACTCATTACTGCTAACCAAACAGTAGTGGTTTTATTACTGTGCTAATGGAGCCTGGTACTTGGAGGCTGGGGCATGGTTGGGGGGAAGGTAGGTCAAGGAATGTGGGCAGGACAAGTGGATCCCTTTCCATGATTAATGGTGACCCCAGAAAAGTAGTTAGGGCATTTTCCAATAAAACAATGCGATAATCTAGATACAATGCAGGGTCTAATGTGCATATGCAAGGATGCACTAAATGAATTATCCCTTGCAGGGAGGAACAAGGGCTTTCTCAATAAAGAATCAGCAAGACAGCAGAGTTTTCTGTGGCCTTTTCCAATAAAGTGATTTGCTTTCCTAACAGTGCATGGAGGCGAACAAATGAGTTATGAAAGATACAGATACTGATGGGCACAGGGCTATGATAGACTTGGCAGGCTCCGCATTACGGGCAACAAGACAGACCCACGTGACGGCTTCTGCCCTCTTTCATGTTTTCTGTAACATACTTGGGTCAGTCCTCCTTCCCTTCCTCCTTTTGTATATTTAAAAAAATTTTTTTGTTTTTATCTTATTTTAATTGGAGTAGTTTATCTATTTACCTTTAATGTGATCAGCAATGAGCTTATATCTGCTATCTTATAACTTGTTTACTATTTGACCTACCTGTTCTTTTTTCTCCTTGACTTCTTTTGGATTAAACAGAATTTTTTTTTTTTTTTTTTTGAGACAGAGTCTCACTCTGTTGCCCGGGCTAGAGCGAGTGCTGTGGCATTAGCCTAGCTCACAGCAACTTCAAACTCCTGGGCTCAAGCAATCCTACTGCCTCAGCCTCTTGAGTAGCTGGGACTACAGGCATGCGCCACCATGCCCGACTAATTTTCTACACATATTTTTAGTTGTTCAGATAATTTCTTTCAATTTTTTTTTAGTAGAGACGGGGTCTCGTTCTTCCTCAGGCTGGTCTTGAACTCCTGAGCTCAAACAATCCGCCCGCCTCGGCCTCCCAGAGTGCTAGGATTACAGGCATGAGCCACCATGCCCGGCTAAACAGAAATTTTTTATTCCATTTTTCCTTTCTATGAACTTGTTAACTCTGCATTTTTTTTTTTTTAACTCTTCTTCTAGTGGTTATCCCATAGATTACAAGGTGCATCCTTGACTTACTGCAGTCTAATAATCTAGCCTCTTCCTTTTACTTGTTTGTTTTTGTACACTGCTTTTTTCATTTGGCAAAGCTCACAATTCCTAATGAATGTCGCTGGTGGTGGAATGATTTTATACTTATTTCCTGCTTGAATCCCTCCCACAATAGCTCTTACTTGGTGAGCTTGCTTATAACTTTTATTAAAGCTGTTGCCCAGTGTCACCTGCCCTTGGAGGTGCCTCAGTCAGAAGTGGACATCCCCACTGCTGAGTTATTGGCTCCCTAGAATAAGGGTGGAAGCTTTCTAGACTATCCTGTGTCCTAGCATGATATCTAGCACACAGTCTCCTCTCAGTGGAGATGGGAATGACCAAGCCCACCGAAACCAGGTGCCAGAGCCAACCTCAGAGTTAGAGCGCGAGCTGGAGAGTTTTAGCCCATTTTAGGTAAGCTATTTTCTTTAAAACTCTGCAACTTCTATCAGTCCCTTCTGGCTGTTTCTGTTGGCTGAAGATTGTTTTTCTTTCCTTATCTCTCATGTCACTCTGTCTCATGCACATGTACCTTAATTGTCACCTATGACCATGTACCTGAGCACTCACTAGTTGCTCCCCGTAATACTGTTACAAAAAATTTGAGGTGATACAGTCCTTGAGTATCTAGTAACTGCTGTTGTTTTTCATGGAAATGTGAGGAATATGCATAAGTCCTCGTGGACTTACTGAGCTTTGCATGTCTAAGTGTATAAAATATCATAAAATTACAGTACAGAATATCTTACCACAGATTCAGCTATGTCGTGGGTCACTAATACTTAGGTCATTCTAAGCTGTGGTGAGGAAGCCTCCAGCAGAGACGGGAACTTTTTCCCTGGGAGAAGCTTTGCCAATTCTGTTATGTTTGTTGTTTTTAATAACCTCAGGGATTTATCATGCTAACGTAAACAACAACTTCTCAGTGATGGAGTTTTTTAGATCATGCAGGTTCTTTGCTTGGATACAGCATGGTCTATCCAGAAACGCCCTGGATTTCTCAAGACCTGAGTTCACCATACAGTCTTGCTGCTGCTTTGAGTACCCATGGGTGAAGGACGTCACCTCCTCAGCCTTCTCTGTGCAGTGGGGATGGTAACAGCTTACTTCACAGGCTTGTCATAGGAATAAAGTTATGTATTGTTTCCTAAATATGTTTTTGAAAACTGTGAGTCATTCTACAAATATGATTTGTGCATTCTGTTTTCTCCTGCTCGATTCTTTCTGTTTGGCCAACATATCATATAGGCATACCTCAGGTAGAACTTGCTGACATTTAAGGCCGGGCGCAGTGGCTCACGCCTGTAATCCTAGCACTCTGGGAGGCCGAGGCAGGTGGATCGTTCTGAGCTCAGGAGTTCGAGACCAGCCTGAGCAAGAGCGAGACCCCGTCTCTACCAAAAAATAGAAAGAAATTAATTGGACAGCTAAAAATATATATAGAAAAAATTAGCCGGGCATGGTGGCGCATGCCTGTAGTCCTAGCTACTCGGGAGGCTGAGGCAGAAGGATTGCTCGAGCCCAGGAGTTTGAGATTGCTGTGAGCTAGGCTGATGCCACGGCACTCACCCCAGGCAAACGAGTGAGACTCTGCCTCAAAAAAAAAGAAAAAAAAAAAGAACTTGCTGACATTTGTTCACTTTTGAGATGAGTGATACTAATATTGATTTCAACAGAATCTTTTTTCCCCTCTTAACTATGCTATACTTGATATCTTCTTCAAGAATATTAAGTTTGTTCCAAATGAGCCCGTTTTGAGTTCCATACTATGCAGTAGGTCAGAGGGGAGACAGGGCAGCCTTTAAGCATTGTAAACTTTCCGAGAAGACTTTTCGCAAGATAAATTAGCAAGAAGTTGTGTCTTTAACAAAGGCACATGGTTGATGTGAATTGACCCTCTGGAGAAGTGTTTACCACAGCTTCTTCTGCCCCAGCGAATGTGGTCACCAGGGGCAACAACAGCAACAGTCTTTTTCCAGGCAAGTGCAGGAGCTGAATTCAGACGCCCCTGCCTAGGGCTGCTAGCGAGTGTGCAGTTTGCCATGCAGGAGATGGATGCTCAAGGTTGGCCTCACTGGGTATTGGAAAAACCCCATTTATTGGAGCATCTGCCAAGCATGAATGGGGGAGGGTTTTTCAGGATTGCAAAATGACTTCTGGAGAGACTGGTGAGTGGAGGGATAGTTTTATAGATTGTCCTCAGTCCCCAGAGGCACTGTCGAAACTTTCTTCTGGAACCGCAAGACAAGAGGCAGAGCTCTTCTATTCTCTTCCCCGGATGCCTGTGGCAGCTGGAGGTGGCTGTTGGAGGAGGATAAAAGGACACTTCCTGGGACAGAACAGAGGGTTTGGTGTACTTGCCACATTTCTGGACTTGACTTGAGAAGCGGTAACGTCTTTTATCAAAGCAAGATTAGTCGGATAATGACAGTAGTAACTAGTTAGTGACTAGTGTTTTATCTTCAATTTTTATGAAGAATGAACCTATTTTCTAACGTCTGTAAGAAACTGCACCCGCGTTTAGCCCTCACTGGCGAGGGCTGGCTAGATGTTTGGCAAACCTGCCATGAAATCTTGCACTTTGTCTAACATTTGAAGCAAAAGGCCAAAGCTGGAATCGAATACGTCGGATGCAGACTTCTTTCCATTGCTCAGATACAGCACAGTGGAAGTGCTTGAATCTAGAGTTGTCCATGCTGACTTCTAGCCAAGCCAGCCGAGTGGCACTTCTATGATTTGGAGGAGACTTTAATGAAATTAGATTTTAGCTGCTATATTTAACTTTTAATTATATTCTATTGGGATATGTTTTAATTTCCCAAGTGTTAGCACCAAGGCATGAAAATGTGGGTCAAGTAGGCTAATGGAATTAAAAATACAACAACATAAACTCTAACATCTACCAGTTGTGTCTCAGGTAACTAATTAGAGCAGCCTGGGGTTCCCTAACCTGTGTGGATGTTTTTCTAGTCCAGAAGAATAGCCCCAGTGTCTCCCAGATGGGTAGACTGCTTCCAAGGAGGATTTGAAATAATGAGATTTGTCTAGGATTTGTGGATCTGGGTAGTCAAGCTGTAATGATGCAGGTGTAGGTTGTCCTCTGTGGGTGTCTTTAGTGACTTATAATTCCGTGACTTCTACACTGCCACTTATGCCGATCTCATTAGGAAACTCAAAGTTGCATGAACAAACATAAAGAAGCGTAGACACAAATCTGACATGTGCAAGTTTCCTTAAGCAGGTTAGAAAACACGTGAGTTTTTCTGTGAGTGGATGATTTGTTTCATTCTTCTGCTCCTTCGGGGTTGGTGACTGCGATTGACTGTTGGAAGTTTGTGTTGAACTTGTCCGTGAAGTCTCCAGATACAAAACTTTAAGGTTCTGGCTCAACCAGAAGAGTTTGTGAATTCGCTGAATGCAGTTGACGTGCACAGAAAATTCCTCGGCTTTCTGTCAGCTAAATCTGCTGACTGGTAAGACTATTGGGTCAGGGAAACGGCCTTGCTGTTGGTGTGGTGTGCTGATGTGGAGACCGAGAGGTGATAGGCGGCAGTCCAGGGCATTGGGGCTGTTGGATGTGTGCGTACATCGAAGTGTCCCATGATCCATGCACGTATACTCGAGATAATCGGGGCCTTGAGGCTTAGGACTGAGAGGCTGGCTTTCAAGGCAAAAGATTAGAAAGAAGGAAATACGCCGACATGTGATGTATCTCCTTTTGCTCTGCTCCCATCTGCGCCTGCTGCTGCTCTGACATGTAACTCGCCTTTCATGTGCCTCCTACTGTCAGTGCTAAAAATCCCACTGAACCCGAACTGTTATTTTGACCTGCCCTGTCTCTTTGCACACCAGTGAGTGTGTGAGTAAATGTGTTGATTAAAAAAAAAAAAAAAATTTACAGCAGCTCTTTGGAAGAGTTGGAACCTAGAAAAGTCACCCATTATTTCATTGCCTTTTGCGTGGTGATTTTCTTTTCTTCTTCATTTTTTGCCACTTTTTAAAATTTTTTTGGTTGTGGTAAGATGTAGGGTAAAATTTACCATTTTAATAATTTTTAAGTGTACAGTTCAGTGATATAAAGTACATTCAGATTTTTGTGCATCTGTCACCATCTTCCATTTCCAGAACCTTTTCCTCTTCCCCAGCTGAAACTCTGTACCCATTAAACACTAACTTTCCATTTCTCCCTCCCTCCAGCCCCTGGTAACCTCTGTTCTACCCCTCAGTCTCCATGGATCTGCCTGTTCAAGGTAACTCATATAAGTGGAATAATACAGTTTTTGTCCTTTTGTGTTTGGTTTATTTCACTCAGCATAATGTTTTCAGGATTCATCCATGTTGTAACATGTATCGGAATTTCATTCCTTTTTAAGTCTAAACAATATTCCATTTTATGGATATATAGCACATTTTGTGTATCCGTTCTTCTATTGTTGGATGTTTGGGTTGTTTCCACCTTTTGGCTATTGTATATAATGCTGTACAAGTATCCGTTTAAGTTCCTGCTTTCATTATTTTTGGTTATATAACTAGAACTGGAATCGCTCAATCATACTGTAATTCTCTTTAGCTTTTTGAGGAAGCATTCTACAGTAGCTGCACCATCTTACATTCCCACTAGCAATGCACGAGGGTTGCAGTTCTTCCAGGTCCTTGCAAACACTTAGTTTGATAATAGCCATTCTAATGGATGCGAAGTAGCATCTCATTGTGGTTTTGGTTTGCATTTGTTGCATACATTAAAAAAATGCTTAAACAGAGTGTATATGATATTTTTCATCCTTGACCAGTTAATATTTTCTCATGTTTTCTTTTTGACTTTAAAATGACTATTTTTTTTGTTATATATTGACAAATTACAGTTATAAATATTTATGGGGTACAAAATTATGCTATGATTTTCGAACACAGCGTGGAATGATTAAATCAAGCTAATTAACCTATTCATCACCTCAAATATTTGACATTTTTTCTGATGAGAACATTTGAGACTTTCTCTCAGCGATATGGAAATGTGTGTAGTACTCAGGTATATTCACCACACTGTGCAGTAGATCTCAAAGGGAAGAAGTTCTGTCATTTGCGACATGAATGGAGTTGGAAAACATTATGCTCAGTGAAATCAGCCAAATACAGAAAGACAAATAACACATGTTCTCACTTACACGTGGAATCCAAAACAATCGAACTCATACAGGCAGGAGTAGAATGGTGGTTGCCAGGGCCTGGGGTGTGGGGAAAGTGAGGAGACGTTGGTCAAGGGGTACAAAGCCTCGGATAGGAGGAAGTTTTACTTATTTTTGAGATCTAAAACAACTATTTTTAATTACTTTTTGAGATCCCTCTTGAAGTTACCAGTTCTCTGAAGAATTAGAGTTTGAACTAGAATGCAAATGTGGGCTTCACTACAGAAAGGAAAAAAGCAGGGTAAAACCATGTGTAGACACCCCTGAGAACAGACCGCAGGGCTTCCTCTGGCCTGTTTTGGGCCTCTGAGGAGCTTTACCAGGGAGCATATTTGCTGGATGCTGCAGAATGTGGGAGAGACTCTGGTATACCAGGCAAGCTTCTGGTGAAATAAAAATGGATTAGACCACGGCTAATGCCCAGGCGTCAGAAAAGTCAAAATCATCCAATTTATCATCTTTTCCCCAAGGCTGGGAGGTTTTTAAGTAGTTTGGGAAAAACTTTGAAAAAGGGTAGAAAGCTTGAGAATAATTTAAAAACATGTTCCCTGCAGGCCAGTTTGTTAAAAGCTCAGTTTTACCAAAAGGCTAAAGCAGTAATTAAGCAAAAAGCCTTTGAAAAAGAATCTTGAAATACCCCATTAACAGAGATTACAGGGTATGGTTAGTAAACACCAGAGTATTTAAAAGAGAACAGTGAAACAAAAACGAATGCTTTGTGAAAAGATGAGTTTGGTCACCAAAAATCATAGGCACTTTCAGAATATACAGAGCGTACTTGTGAGTGAAATGGAACTCTTTGTAGAACTGAGTTAAAAAATGTTTGCTGTGGAGCTTCATTGGTAAATGTGATTTCTAAGACTAAATCTGAATATTAGTGAAAATGCCAGAGGGAAAGAACTCACACCCCTTTCTTGGTAAATCCTTTTTAACTTGAAGTTTTGGGAAAGAAGCATCTATTTCTGAGTATGATCTGGAAGAACGAGCTCCTTATAAGGTCTCTGACAGAATTGATGCTCGACTTACAAGACAGAGGTGACAAGAACAGTACCCAGCACTGAGGCATTGAGTATCAATGGTTTGTGTTTCAGAAAGGAGCTGACCAACCACATCTGAGTCCAAAAATTGCCAGACAGACACAGCTCTGAGCTGCCAGGTCATCTCACTGATTATGTGGTGATTTGCAGATTAGAGCAAAGGGAAAAATGAATTGAATGGACCCGAGGGACTTTATCCAGCGTGTGGCCTTAAACTCTGCAGTGAGGTTGCAGGAGTGACTTCCATGAGGACAGTATCTCTGTAACGTTGTTTGGAAACCCACTGGTGGCAAGGACTTGACTAGATTCCGCTCCGAATCTCAGTTGTAGAGGTGGTGTGTGATTGAGCACAAGACCAAGAATAGGAAGATCTGGGGTTGCAGACTCGGATTTGTCTGTTGCCTGAGATGTCTCGTGTTGTTCGCTTAATCTTTCCCCAAGATTTGTAGGAAACCGTCAGATATATCTTTATGTGGGAACATTTTGGAAACATGTGATACTGTATGCATTATTAGTAGGTCAAATAGTAAAACTGAAATGAAAGAATAAGTGCCCCGCCCAGCCCCCTCCATCAACTCATTTCCTCTTTTGGGATTACTCAGGGTTTTCTTGTCAGTAGGTGCAAAGCTTCCATCAGTGCCTTTGGCTCCGAGGAAGTCATTTGAATGAATGACTCAGGGTTTGAAACATAAGTTATTGGCTTATTATGGACTATATGGTGATTTGCCTTATTCCAAAGCCAACAATGTGAGGTAGTTGAACCAACCACAAATTAATTCTACCATGTCTGTGACAGTGTCAGGGTTACAGGTACAACCTAAACACCACTGCCTTTTGCTTCTGCTTCTGGACAGTTAATAATGTGCAGCCACGTTAGGACGACAGCTCACTACTAATGTGTCTGGGGAGACTAAGGTGCAGTTCTGACATGTAAGTGTCCACAGGCCCTGCAAAGGGGGAATGTAGGAGTAGCTGCTCACTATGTGAAATGTACACACGTGACAAAGAGTAGATAGTTGGTATGTTCATACTCCCCAGACTCTTCTCACATGGTGTCCTGCATATGCTTCTCAAAGGACACTAAATTCACCTGGGAACCTCTAGAAATGTAAGATGATTCACTTCTGTTGTTAGCTTGCCTTCCTGTTATTCATCCTTGGCTACCTTGGACCTCATTTCCTTTTGTACTGAGTCAAGTGACATACAGAGATATTATCAGGGATTGATGTTATAGGAATAGTGTTAAGTGTACATAAATGAAAAGGCTTGTTTACCTTGTTATTTTGCATGATGAGCTCTCTGTGTGCATTTTATTATGTTTGTACAATTATAATCTAAAGCAATTGCTATTACTTGCACTACTACTGTGTTTGATGCCTACCACGTGCGAAACACTAAGTGCTTTACATTTATTATCTCCAATCCTTAGTAACACTTACAGGATAGGTTGTTTTATTGATGAAGACACTGGCTTGGATAGGTCAAAACAAACTATTCTAGGCCATGCGGGTTGGATTTGAAATCACCTTTGCAAATCTCACAAGGCCTGAGCTCTTTAGGTCCTGCTCTGCTGCCTCCCACGTTTGGGGGAATAGGCTTAAGAAATTCAGGGAAAGTACTATACATGCCTGTTGAGGCATGTTGCCTTAGTTACAAAGTGCTCAAATTGTTTCGTGGGTGTATGAAACATTCCTCCCAGAAGCTGAAAGCTTCCTAGGGACTCTCTCGTTCCTGTGTTTTGCTTATTAGTTAAGTCGTGGATGCCCAGTGTGAAGAGATCACGTATGTTCATGACGCCCTATGAACGTCACTGTCACGCTGTTGCCTGAAGAGGCACCAGGAGTAGGGTTGGCATCCCAGATTTTATTATAACTAAATAGTTGATTTGCGTGACATGCGATAGTCTCAATTTTTTTGAACTGCTTTGTTGCGGTATACTTTATATGCCATATAAAATTCACTGATTTTAAAGTATAGACTTGAATGATTTTTAGTCAACTTAGAGTTGTGCCGCCATCGTCACATCTAATTTTTAAACATTTCCAAGAATCTTTGCAACAGTTGTCTCGATGTTTTACCTTTCATGGTATCCTCCTCTCATCTGCTGTCAGATTCTCTAGCTGGCTATGACGAGGAAGAAAGTTTTTAAAATTATTATTTAATTTGAACTAAACAGTATAGCATTCATCACATGTCGGGCACTGTTCTGAGTGCTTTATGAAGATTAACTCATTTAATTCATTGATTCCTCATGACATCTTTTGAGATAGATACTATTGTTATTTGTGTTTTACAGATGGGGAAAGAGAAGCACAGAAAAGTCAAACAGCTTGGCCAGTGTCACAGAGCTAGCAGTGGTGGGGTCGGGAATCAACATGTGCTATTCTAAGCATTCTAGAAGTCCCTGGTGAGACCAGAAAGAATGGGGGAAGCAGTAGTTAACCAGATGGATGGGAGGCATCAGGAAGAGTAAGCCGCTACTCTCCAGGAAAGGGAAGGGCCTTCAAACAGCCCTGGTCTTAGATGCCTCAGTACAGAATTAAATACGCTCTGACAAATCCATCCTGGGGATCTGCATAGCACTGGTCAGTCTTCTAGGATTCATCCCTCCATTCACCTTCCCTTTTGCCTTGAAGTCATAGGGAGCAAAGCATGTTTGATGGACTTTTGCTTTCTATACGGGGCACCAGAGAACTAGAGTGCTGTGCTAGAGGTCCCTTACCCGAGGGGCTGTATGTTGGGTGGGGAAGGGGCTTGTGTTCTGGTGAAAAGGTCCTTGGTGAGGGTCTGAGAAGCCTGGTGTGGACTGATCTGTGGGAGGAACTAGGCTCAACGCTCTGTGTCCGGTCCTTAGCCCACCTCCTTTGTCTTCTTTTACAGGTTGTTGTGATCAGTATGTTTTCCATTTCACCACTTCTTGTGTCTTCTAAGTAAGCTTATCTATATAAATTTAAGAGACTTTTACTTTCAATGCATCGAATATATGGTAGATACTAACTCTTTAAAGACTCTCTCTTTGTTTTTTATTTCGGCATATTATGGGGATATAGATGTTTAGGTTACGTATGTTGCCCTTGTCCGCCCTCCCTCCCCCAGTCCGAGCTACAAGCGTGTCCATGCCCTGGATGGCACACATTGCACTCGTTATGTATGCATACACCCGTCCCCTCCTCTCCCTCCCCCCTCCCAAGGACTCTCTTTTTAAAACTTTCCTGAATTGATAGCATTTTATTCTTTTTGAGGGGGCTACTATACAGTATGTTGGGAGGGTGAGAAATTTCTAGTACCTTGAAATAAGAGATTATAGAAAAACCCCATGCTTTCACTAAACTGCTTTATAATTCTGTGATGTGGCTATTGGTCTTTAAGGCATCAGTAACTTTGGATGGGGTAGAAAGTGTTTCTCATTATAATATGTCACATACATCCAGGTCTAGTCTAATGTCTGATGCTGTTTTTCTAGTCTGTCTAGAGATCTGTCTAACACTGTTGCATGGAAATGGTTAAAGCTGAAGACAGTGTGCAGTGTCCATCCAAATGTGTCCTTGTGGAGTTGTTCCCTCCTGGGCCAATGACCTTGCCTGATGGCTGTGTTTAAACTCCTGATCCTTTTCTAGAGTCTGGTTAGGGGCCTAGCTGTGGGAACTGGAGCATGAACTGGTAATAATTTCCTGCCTCTGGCGATTCATTTTTCTTTTCAACACTGTTTCAGAGATAGAGGCTGTACTGAGATTTAAAGAGAAAGACGAAAAGCTTAGTATTTCAGTGTGCCAGCTATTGCTGACTTGCAGTAAAGGACTGTTGGCACATTAATGTGGTTGGTATTTATTGACAGATCCCTTAGATGACCCACTTCTCTTGTTTCTTTCTCTTCTAAGGCTGTCTGTGGCATCTGTCTTCAACCTGACTTTAATTTTGGCGGAACTCTTTCATTTTTAATTTCTAAGTTTTTAGGAATTGATACTCTCAGATCTGTCTGAATTGACACAGTTATGAAAGGGATCTAAGACCTGATTTTGTCCCCGGGGGCCATGCATGTTACACTAAGCAGGTTGAAATTTCTGTGCCATAGTTTTCTTCTCTATAAAATGACGTGTTGAGCTGAATCATCTCTGGCATCTTTTTTATTCAGCTCAACAATTCTGTGCATATATTACGTTTACGTGTCTGTCTTGAAACTTTAAAAAAATGTGGCAGCAGATGTAGACTCTGAGTAGTTGGTTATGTTGATTTTTGTAATACTGGTTTTATCAAACAATGACTAATTATCCTCCCACTTGTGAAGTAAACTGGTTTTCATTTTCTATGTGGAAGTCAAGAGATTGTAGTGTGCTTGTGTTTTGGAAATGAGGTCTCATATTAGTCTGTTTTAGAACTCAGGACCTGTGATTCTTTGCCTGTAACTTGGCAAACCGTTGCCAACATCAATTCGTGTGTACATCCTTTTACTTCTCTTTGTTAATGTCCGTTTATAGGGAAAATGAACATCGTGCTTAGTGTGTGTTCCTCAATTCATTTAATTGGGATGAAAGTGAAATATCGTTTCCTAATGGCCTTCTGGATGCTTTAGAGCCCAGATCTATGGGATATGTTAAAGATGTGAGGATTGTGTGGCAAATTAATGGTCATGTACCTACTTTCACTTCCATTAATCCCTTACCTTTCTTTAAAGGTTCGATTCAAGATTTATTTCAGCAAATCCTGGAATTATAATTACCCCCCTTCTCTTTTTTTGGCTGATTGATGGTTAAAAGTGGGCCTTAAAAAAATGCAATTCCCAGATTGCTTTGCATCTGTTTTGAGTGATTGCGTTTTGCTTTACAAAGGGCAAAATGCCTTTTGGGGCCAAATGCTCAGCTGACTTGTTTTGTTTGCTGCTTTCTGTAGGGATCTGAAAGTAATAGTCCTTTTTGGGCCAATTGTTAGATTATTACATGAAGAAAAAAGATCATCTTTAGGAGCCACTGCTTTACATCATCTTCCTTGAATATTCTCTGCTGCTGCTTCTAAAAATGAAGAAAATAATCCCCACCTTCATAGGTTTATTATAAGGTTCAATTGGAATAATGGTGTGAAAACTTTGAAAATTAGACTTAAGAGAAACTGAGTTAAAGTAGGACTACTTATCAGTGTCTCAGTAACCAAAAGTTTAAAATGTGTTTTGTCTACCAACTTGTTGCATGTGCAGTTAATCTGAAAGGCTCAGCTTTTTAGCAAATGGAGAAAGATTACCTTCTTTGTAGATCATATTATAGTTTCATTCTAGTTACTACAGTAAATGGCAACATGTTTCTGAAACCATTGTAATTTTGAATTACAGTCATTAGACATCAAATATGCCATTTTTAGGTTAAAGTGTCCTAATTTGTGTTATTTTGTAAAACCTGGAGAACCTTGGCTAACTAGGAGAAATTAATGAGTTATTTGTCTGTTTTAAAGATTTAATCTGAAGATTGAAATCTGGGAAGTGTTCTGAATATTTTTCAGAAAATATTTTCTTTATTATCTCTGTGTAGATGTGTATACATAAGGGATTTTACGAAATATGTTTTACGCTATTGTTATCAGTATTTGGCTGTCTATGTAGAAGGAAAATGGGACCCTCACATGCCGAATGTGTTTTCTCCTCATAAATAGGGACTGGAGGTTGCCTTCCCCCCACACCCCCCAGAGTGTCAGATGATTCTGTCTTCATCTCCACTTCACTCTCATTCTGGCACTGCCTGTGTAGACTGAGCATGTGAGAGCTCGACATCATGATTCAATCGCTCTCTGATTTTGCAATACTTCGCAGTGGAACGGAAGCATCACGAGAGAATCATGCCAGTTTTCTTAAGGGCTGACACACCCATCCTAGTTTACAGTATTGTTCTAAAGATGCACCAGGAAACACACTCACACTCACACGTGCTGGCGCACACACCCCAGCGAGATGTCTGAGGAGATTCGGCTGCTTCCCATCCCTTTCCTGTCTCCTCCCTTTGTTTCCAGATGTATCGGCAGATGGCTGTCCAAAGCTCTAAATTTGTACCTTGTGTGACCTTTAGCCTGGAGAAAGGCAAATCTCTTCTGAGGATAGACTTCCCAGCCATTGCAAGTAGACCTTTTGTCACTTGTTATAAATAAATTCAGGTCTTTGCATGTTCCTTCTGAGGTTTAAATAGCATATGGGGCTATTAATTAAACTGTAGCCTTTCTTGGGAAAATGACAAATTTTAAAGATAAGTGAGAAATTATTGGAGATGTTCCATGATAGTCCCTGAGTCCTGTAGTGTAAGATAATGCTGGGGAAGCTACAGGATCCCTCGGTGGAGGGCTGGCTTGGCTTCAAAAGAGTTTTCAGGCTGCATAGAAGACAAGGGCGAGGACTTTGGAATCAGGCAGACCTGGGTTTGAGTTTTTCCTCTGCTGTGTACTAGCAGAGCCTACCTCATGAAGCTGTTAGCATTAAATTAGGAGATATCTATCTATCTCCCAGAAGTGATCCTGGACCTAATAGGTGCTCAATAAATGGTGGGACACTTAATTTTCTTTTTATAAGAGTGCATTCTTAAATCTCTGTATTCAAAGACAGGAAATGTTGGAACTAGTGAAGGAAAGAGAAGTTGTGTACCACCAAGCAGAGAATCAGAAAAAAAGGATTTGAATAATGTTGTTAGCACCTTTATCATCTACTATATACTTTATTGCCTTATGAACAACGCAGACAGTGTAGGTTGTCTTAAAGAAATGGTGGCCGGGTGTGGTGGCTCACGCCTGTAATCCTAGCACTCTGGGAGGCCGAGGCAGGCGGATTGTTTGAGCTCAGAAGTTTGAGACCAGCCTGAGCAAGAGTGAGACCCCGTCTCTACTAAAAATAGATAGAAATTATCTGGACAACTAAAAATATACAGAAAAAATTAGCCGGACATGGTGGCACATGTCTGTAGTCCCAGCTACTCGGGAGGCTGAGGCAGGAGGATCCCTTGAGCCCAGGAGCGTGAGGTTGCTGTGAGCTAGGCTGACGCCACGGCACTCACTCTAGCCAGGGCAACAGAGTGAGACTCTGTCTCAAAAAACAAAACAAAACAAACAAACAAAAAAAGAAATGGTGTACTCTTGTTTGTGGAAACTCAGTTTAGAGGAGAAGTCACATCGGTTACCATATGTCTGTCAACTCCTTTTTTTTTTTTTTTTTTAGACAGAGTCTTCCTCGGTCACCCCTGCTAGAGTGCAGTAGTGGCACTGTAACCTCAAACTCCTAGGCTCAAGGGATCCTCCTGCCTCAACCTCCCGAGTAGCTGGGACTTCAGGTGCATACCATCATGCCCTGCTCATTTTTCTATTTTTTGTAAAGACAGGGTCTCACTCTTGCTCAGGCTGGTCTCGAACTCCTGGCCTCAAGCAATCCTCCTGCTTCAGCCTCCCGGAGTGCTAGGATTACAGGCGTGAGCCACCACGCCCGGCCTGAGTTGACTGTTAATGTGGTGCACTGAGAATGCCAGGATTGGTCTGACCATAAAGTTGAATGTTCCTGGGCATGATGCACGGTCGAGATGACAGAAGAGAAGTGGGAGAAAGTACGTGGGGTGGTGAGGAGAATAATGGCCCGGGGGTCCTTGAGGAACACTTGTCATCCCCTTAGGTTGGCTGTGACTATTTACTGAACTGAACTGTGGTCAGAGGGCAATGGATAAAGCAGACCTGTGCTTCCATTCCTGCCGTTACTGCTTCCTTCTAGTCCTCCCTCCGCAACTGGCCCAACCCTCCTGGAAAAAAGGCAGGGGGAGAAAATCAGTCCGATGTAGATTTGTGTCCTGCCCTGCTTTCCCCTAGCTTTGAAAATCTCAAATGCAAGGCCAAACAATGAATTATTACTAACATGATAGAGGAAACTGGTACTATTAATGTCATGGAAGGAGAAAGCCCATTTTGAGTAGAAACAGAAGGACGTTTATGAGGGAGAAATTGGCTGGCTATGGCAACGCTGAGTAGTAGGAAATTTAACTATGATTATTCCATTGAAATTTTTAGAAGGACTCTTCAAACTGTTGGAAGGTGGTTAGCAATTAGCATAGCAGCTATTTATGAAACATACCACGACCTAGAACAGCAGGAACAGGAAAGAGTCGGAGATAAATTTCGTGCATACTGTCTTGTATAGCAGGAAAGTACGCATGGTGAACGTGGCCCATCTAAAATTTCCAAATGTCAGGAGGTGTGGGGGATGAAGACATTGGGATTGTTTATGATCTGGTGGCCCCTTTGAAAACTGCATGTTTAGGGTTCATGTTTCTAGTTGCAGCTAAATCGGAATTTGTGATTTTAATCCTTTTGAACCAAACTAGGCATGTTATAAGAATTAGACATTTGATCTCATACATCTAATCCGGTACACAGAAACTCTAGTGCTTCTTCGGCTTGGACATAATCTGGATCCCAGCTGGCCTTTGATTTCAGTTTGTGTGACATGATTAGGTGGCACCGCAGTGAGGGCAGGGTGCTGCCACTGCAGGGTCTTTCCCCACGCTGAAGGGCCCTTGCGGAACACAGCTGTGGGTTTATTAACCAGCCTTCCTCCTGCTTGCCCTAGTGGGCTGGGAGTTGGTTTTTGAGAGTTGGTTACTGGCTGTAATTAGGCAGGTAGGCTTAGCTCCTTTAATTATTCACGCCACTTTGGGGAAGCTAAGCTGCTTATTCAGAGTTCCAGGGCCTGGCTTGGGTGGGAATTCTTTGGCTGGCCCAGCTGCAGGATTAGCATTAATGTGATACTAATCCCTGGGCCAGTCCCTTAGAGCGGTGGACCCAAATGTTTGTTTTTCATATCCGGGGTCCATAAACACCAGCTCAGTAATGTCTAACAGGCTCTAGCACTCAACATCTACATGGCATGATTTTTGGCCAAGGAGCTTTGGAGCACTTGTCAAAGTCTCAAGCAGAGAGTAGTAGATCAGAGGTACAGTCTAGAAGATATTCTTATATTTAATGTCTCCGTGAAGGCACTGGAATCACAGGGTCTAGATTTATTTACTCAGTGCCTGTACATACACCCCTCACCTTGTTCTCCTCACACACTTGTTTAAGGGAAAAGGGATGAGCTGTATAAAAATCATTCGGGATTTAAGTTTTGTATACAGCAAAGGTAGCTATATTTAGATATCCCATGTGGATTATTACACCTGAACATCTCTTTCTCTTCCATCACTTGTACTTAGGATTTGTTGTCATGTTTGGTAAGTACCTGAATGCCATTACTGATGAGATGATTTTCCATATAGTTAGTGGTATATACAATGATATTAGGAAGAACCTCAGAGAGACCAAACATAAATGGCTAAAAAAAACCCTTACAAGTGATGGTGGATTATTAGTCAAGGTGGTAAAAAGACGTGAGGCGATTTTAAGACTCTCTCTCTTCATTATGGAGATTCTAGCATTTTTATTTTATTCAAGGTGGAACTGAGAGATACAGCTAATTGAATCATCAGGGAGTGAGAGAGAAAAATAGTTTAACAATATTGATAATTATGTCTTCAGCAAGATTGCTGTAATATTCTAGCATTTTATTGTGCGATATTTTATTAGAGTTAGAGGGATGCTGACTATCTTTTTCTACAAATATGTCAGGGGTGCAGAACCTTGAAGAGGCTGCTACTACCATAGTGCATCTTTGATCCAGCCAGACCTGCTGTTTGGATTGTTCCTTCCATGTTATGTTTCCTCTACTCTTCCATGTAGCATTGTGTATGTAAAATGTTGTCCCTACCACCAGAAGATGTGTGTGTGTGTGTTTTTTCTATCCTCTCATTCACTGAAGATGTCTCATATGCAAAACACCATGCAGCATTGCAGTCTCATGCTTGATAAATTCAGGCCTTTTCCCACTTCCTCACCCCATTACAAATTTTAATGTAAAAGTTAGGAATTAAATGGTATGTGCTATAATAAATCTCAAAATTTCAGTGACTTGTTGTGAGTTCTTGCTTACCTAACAGCACAGCATAGGTGTTCTTGGCAGGTGGTGGGTTGCCGTATTTCTTTTTGTGTGTCTTACTATTTCCTGGGGCTTTGGAGTCCTCTGAATCTAGCTAGGATATGGAAAAGAGTGGGTGAAGACGCTCTACTTCGTCACTTTTGCCCGGAAGTAATGTATGTCACTTCCCCTGGTGTTTCTGGGAGTGAGAAATAGTCCCACTATCCTACCTCGATACAAAGAGCCTAGGAAATATAGTCTTTGGTGGAAAGCTGCTTCCCAGTGACAAGTTCACAGTATGAAAAGGAAGTGGGAATTTTGGTGGACAAGTAGTCCTCTCTGCCCACAATATTTATGTATTCCAGGGATCTAGACTGGGCAGTGTCTTAGTTTGGGCTGCCATATCAAAATACGGTAGACTGGGTGGCTTAAATGACACATTTATTTCTCACAGTTCTGGAGGCTGGAAAGTCGAAGGTTAAGGTCCCCTTCCTGGTTTGCAGGCCGACTCCTCACATCGTGGAGGGAGAGAGCTCTGATTTCTTCATCCCCTTCTAAGGGCACTAATCCCATTGGTGAGGGCTCTACCCTCATAACCTAATGCTCTCCCAAAGGAGGTCTCACCTCAAAATACTATCACATTGGAGATTTAGGTTTCCCCATATGAATTTAGGAATTGGGGTCACAAACATTCATTTGACAGCAAATGATATTTGGATATCGTGGGGCCAGACATTAGGTTTGTCACTATGTGCCTGACATAGAGCAAGTTATAAACCTGTCGAGGTGTATTTTTCACCACCTGCCTTGCCTGTTTGCATAGGTCGGTGTCAAGATCAAATGAATAAGAATGTCTGATAGTACATTGAGATGAGACGCTTCGCAGTTGCAGAGCAGGGGTGGCATAATGATAATGTACCCTCTCTGCAGTGAAAAAGATGCCCTGGCCCTGCAATAATGGTGTTGACTTCATGAAACCATTCCTGACCTGCAGCAGATTGCAGGATTGATTTAGTGGCTGCTTTTTTTTGAAAACAAACCTTGATTATGCCTTTTTACAGTCTAACAGTTTGTCTGAAATTGACTGTATTTGTAACCCTGGTGACTCTCACAGCTAGGATACCATGGTCCCTTGTTAAGAATTCTAGATTCAAACCACAGAAACAAAAGTGACACAGTAGTTCCCTCTTGGACAGTCTTCAAGGACATCTTATCAAAATTATATAGCTGGTCTTTCAATATCATTGCCTTTTGGCTGTTTCTTCGATTTGTCTACTAAACAGGGCTAATTTGAGGCCATTTACTCAGTTCTGTTTCACTCACATCTGTCGTAGGAGACATTAGAATGTGTGGGGGAGGGAAAAAACAGAGCCTATGTCAAATACATACTTGAAATGAGTGAGATTTGCCTTAAATTTAGCCATGATAAATAAAAGACTTAAATGGAAACTTTGGAAGCTGTTTTTAGTGAAATTTGCCCTTTAAGGCCTGTCTTCTCTTCATGCCAAAATGAGAAGGCAAAATGCCCAAATGTCAAAAGAAAAGTTTGAATTAAAAAGTAGGGAATGTGTTCAAATGAGACCTACACAGGCATTGTAGAGTAAATAGGAAATGGTGGTGTACGTTATTTACTCATTTTTCTTGTAGGGACAGTCATTTCATTCCAGAATCAAAATCAATTGGTCAGTTTCCCCTTGTAGCTAGAAGTAAAAGCATGACAAACTCAGATGCCCCCGAGGGCCATGCAGATAACCCTAAGTGGGTGATGTAGGTTCGAAATTAGAGTTGCAAACGGACAGATCAAATCAAGTCCCTGGAGGAAGAGGAAGAAAGTAGATATTGAAACTTCATACAGAAATGTAGGACCAGTGTTGTCAAATCTTCGGATGTATTTAGGGAAACTATAAATATGGTTGTGGGTGTTTTTGTTTTTGTTTTTTTTTTTTTTTTGGAGACATATGATTTTTAATGTTAGCTCAAGTGTTTTGAAATACTGTGTGGGTCAGTGAAAAATTGTCTCCTGGCTATAATTGTCCTGAGAGCCACCTGTTTGTGGTCTCTATTTTAGTGGCCAAGGAAGGCATGTTTGCTTCTGGGCATGGGATAGACAGGGAGAACTCTTTGGTTTAGCAGCATATTTTCTGGGTAAACAGTCACGCTGTGTTTTTGCAGTCATTTAATGCCATTTTGAATCACTGGGCTGCAGTGGCTATATGGAGAACATACTATTATTTGATACTCTTTCATAAACTGAAATTTTATTTACTTTATAAAAATGCCATAATCATCAGTTGCCCACACTTATGTTTCCAGTACTTGAGATTCGGGGAATCAACAAATTTGGTTTATTTGGGACTGAAAGCATAGCCAATTTAAGATCTCTTCAGTTACTGAAAAGAAAGTAAAGTAAAAGCATTCAGATTATTGACTGGCCTATACGATGGAAGGAATTCAGTTTAATTCTGTGCGCGTGTGTGTGTGTGTGTGTGTGTGTGTGTGTGATTTGCCATAGCTAATTTGTGTAGATTTAATGTCCCTATTTTTTTAGGAGGAGTGATTTTTAGGGAAAAAAAAATTCCTTAGTATAGAAAAAAATTTTCATGTAATATATAGAAATTGGCAAAGATAAAATAATCAGAGGGAGAAATTATGTCATTTGTCTATTAAAGAACTGCTAGTTCGATGATTGAAAATCTAACAAACTTAAACCTTGAAAATAAGTCAGGAACTGAATGCTATGTTGGGTTCAAGATTTATTTTTCCTAAGAGAAGACAAGCCTTGTTGGGTGTGTGTGTTGTTTTTTCAATCAAGCCAAACTTCATTTTCTTCTTTTTATGTAATGGGTGTGTAGTAATTAAATAAGAACACAGCTTTGAAAAAAAATTTTCACCCTAAAAAATCTTTTGTTGAAACCTGAATGTGAGCTTTGTAAATTACCATCTCTCTTTGAACCTTCATCCATAAATTGGGAACAGTTTCCTATATCTTGCAGGTTGCCTCTTAGCATTAAATGACTGACTATATGATGTGCTATTGCAGTACCTGCATGTCATAGGGACTCATTTGTTTCTTTGATGCCTTTGGGGTTAAAGATATCAATCAGGGCACTGACTCCTAAAGAGCTTCCATACTGATCCTATCTGGGGAAAGAATATAGAATGGGCCACTTTTCTTTTGGGGTCATGTTTGAGTTAGTTTGCTCTGTTGTGCCATGACTGTGGTTCTTATGTAGCATTTACCACTTTGCCTAAACTTTCTCTAAGTTATAGGCATATAGCAGGTACTTAGAGTGGTTTTTACCATTAATACATTTTTGAATCACACTTGTAGACTTGGACAGAAAAGGCTAAAGTACTTTAACCACTAGTAGAAAGCAGATAATGAGATTGCATGTATTCCAAATAGATCTCTCTGCTGAGAACATCTAAGGAAAAGCCACAAAACGAGAAGCAAACTTTGAAAACACCCTTGGATCAGCCTGCCTTGACCAAATGGAAGAGTTGGGGCTTTATTGCATATTTATTTGGCATTTAAGCAGCTAACTCAGCTGTGAAGTTGCTTGTGGGGAGACACAGAAAAAAGTTAGATAAATGTGCATGCTGTGACTTTATGCTTGCAAAAAACCCAAAATCTTACAATTTTCAGTCCTTCTTGTTGACAAACACACTGCTGATAAGGAGGGGGAAACGGTGTGCTGGACTGTGTTTGGGGTCAGGAATTCTTCCCTTTGCCTTAGAGTAAAAATAATGTTTTTTTGGCACATGAAGTTGAAACTGTCTTCGTGGGTTTCAATTCCTGTGACATCAGTTTCGGAAGCCCTCCTGGATATGTATCTGTGGTTCACAATAGTGACTAACTTTGTGGTTAAAAAACAAACAAACAAGAAGTAGTTGGTACATACAGAGCCATGTGGAGAACACATTCTTATTAGGGCTGTAAGAACTTACCCAAGAGTTGACATGCAGAAAAGAGGCGAATTTTCACGTTTTATTTGAAGCATTTCCTTTAGTCTTTTTGCATCAAAATGGGGGAACCTTTATGGGAAGGATATGAACTCTACTTAGGAAAGATCCTTAAATTCTTAAGGCAGAAATATGACTAAATCTCACCAGCCTGCATGATGTAGTTGAAATGTGAACCTTTACAAAGTGGTAGGAATCACAGAAAAGCTGCCTTCACCTTGCCTTTTTCAAAGGGAAATAGGAGGCGACATCCTCTTCGTGATTTTTTTGGAAATGTGATTTCTGGAGTCTTAATCAACACCATTTATAGACTGTATAATATATGCAGAGCACTAAATGAGATTATAGGTAATGAAATTTTAAAGTTGGAGTTGACCTTAGTTCTCATTTTATTGAACCTACTTATTTTGAAAATGAGGCAATTGAGAAGAGAAACAGTTTTGCCTTTGAGAAAGTTAAACTACTGAACAGATGTGTGTGACTGACTTTGGAAATATTCTTGAGTTTTATGATGGAGCAAGGTGATCGGTTGATTTTTTTTTTTTTTTTTTTGAGACAGAGTCTCACTGTGTTGCCCGGGCTAGAGTGCCATGGCGTCATCCTAGTTCACAGCAACCTCAAACTCCTGGGCTCAAGCGATCCTCCTGCCTCAGCCTCCCAAGTAGCTGGGACTACAGGCATGCACCACCATGCCCGGCTCATTTTTTCTATATATTTTTAGTTTTCCAATTAATTTCTTTCTAATTTTAGTAGAGACGGGATCTTGCTCTTGCTCAGGCTGGTGTCGAACTCCTGAGCTCAGATAATCCGCCCGCCTCGGACACCACTCTCTCAGAGAGCTAGGATGATTGGTTGATATTTATGCAAACGCAATGCACATTTATTTGTGTAATTTATGGGATGCAAATGTAATTTCGTTTCATGCAGAGATTCTGTAGTAGTAAGTCAGGGCTATTAGGGTAGCCATCTCCCAAATAATGTACATTGTACACATTGTGTAATTTCTCATCACTCGCCTTCCTCCTACCCCCTCACACATAACACATTTAAATATGGAGGATCTAATGAGTGGTAAGAGATTGCTAGATTGTAGTGACATATTTTCTAGGAGGAGGTTGGATTTGAACCAGTTTTAGTAAAAAGTGAGGAACTGGGAGTGGTAGAGTTAGGACATGAGTAATTGGTGGGAACCTTAAAGGCCAATTTTGAGGTGTTTATATAATTATAGGATCAGGTATTGAGAGTACAAGTTCTTACCACTTAGTTCCCCTGCACCCCCAACCCACAATAGAAAATGGTGGCTAGGGAGTTGTGTGTGTTAAAACTGTGTTGAGGGGGATTTTTTGGTTGGCAAAAGGGACAGAATGACTGGATGAGAAACACATAAAATTTAGACACTTGAGAAAGGAAGGGAAGAAAGTATGGTATGCCAATGTATTTTTAGGTAGTTACCTTCTCAGCCTCACGTGCTGGCCATTCTGAGTGTTACCAGCTCCCTCAGCGAGCTGCCCTTCTCATAGCTGTCCCATTTTCCAACAATTTCCCATACCACCCCCCACAGTATGGCCCAATATCTGTGCATTTGTGTGTTTAGACCTCTTTCTCCTCTCTTTTTAGGGTAGTCATTTCTATAATAAATGATATCTAGGAATTTGACCTTTATTATAGAAACAATGACAAACCCCTGAAGGCTTTCCAGTCAGTGCGATGTGAACAGATTTACGTTTTAAAGCAGTGGTCCCCAAAGTTTTCTGTGCATCTCAGTCCATCTGGAGGGCTTGTTAAAACACAAATTCCTGGGCTCCGCTCCTAGCGTTCGGTGGGTCTGGGGTGGAACCTGAGAGTTTGCATTTCTCCTAAGTTCTCGGGTTCAGCTGCTGCTGGGCTGAGGCTCCTACTCGTGTAGAGGGATCACAGGCTTCAGCCCCAAGGAGAGGGGACTGGTGGGTGGTTGGGCAGAGCAGGAGGAAGGGCAGATGGCTTGGGAGCAATGTCACTTTTCAGGTGAGAAATAATGATACAGGCACGGAGAGCGAAGAGTCCGTCAAGAGATACTTACAGCTGGTGGTTGATTCGATGTGAGAGATGAAGGCAGAGGTGAAGCCCAGGCTTCTCGCATGAGCAGCCAGGTGGATGGCGGTGCCATTCACTGGACGAGGGAGCACATGATGACCAGGCGTTTTGTGAGGGGTCACAGCACGGGAGACGGATGAGACCGTGTGCCTTTGAGACATCTAAGGCAGTTGTTGGTACTCTGACCATGAGCTCGGAAGTGAGAGAAGCTGCTCCTATCCCTGGGAACCATCAGTGTGGGGTCGAGAGTTAGCCTATGAGCATAGATGAAGTTAGGAAGATGAGTAAGGAGAAAGGGTCGCATCTGGCTAAAGGAGGCTAATGGAGGAGGAACCGTGAGAGAGGCAAACAACGCCAGGAGTACGCAGTGGTATCCTGGAGACTAAGAGGAAGCTGTGTTTTGGGCACATGAGGAGGGTTCCCTCGAGTTTACAACATGGAAGTCCATCGTGCACCTACTCTATATCAACTCAGCCTGGTTTGAACTAGGCTCTGTGCTAGACACTGAGGGTTCAAGGGTGGCTGAGATTTTTTTCCAGTGGCTTAGAAGAAGCATAAGCCAGGCAGCAGTTGGTTTCGGAGGGTCAGGACAGAAACCAACCAGTGAAGCAGTAAGTTTTAGATTGGCTGGTTATGGAAGGAGAGAAGGCAGTAGTTAGAGCAGAGGGGAGAGGTGGTGTGGGGCTGGGGAATTTTTAAAAAATTATTATGATGGAAGAGACTTGAGAGTGTGTGAATGGAAAAGGAAGACTTAGAGAGGTTTAAGATTTAGAAGAGAGGGAAAAATTTGATAGAGGAGTGTCCATGAGACTACCTCTGACCTCAGCCCAGGCCCTGCGTTGGGTGGTCTGCCTGTCTCACAAGAACCAACCTTATATTTAGGCTGAGTGGATGCTGTGATTTGGAGGTGCTTAAAGGCCCCTTCTAGGTTTTCCTCACTTATATGCCCAATAGACATTATTTCTAGCATTAAAGATTTATTCCTTTGGATTGCTTTCCTTCAGAGCTATGGAAGATATTCCTGGGGGGGAGATAGGATAACATATTAGAGAAATAGACTTTAATGAGCAAGTGAATTCTTAGCACCCTATTTGTCCTGATGGAAGGTAGTGAGCTTGGGGTGTTGGGAAGGAAGAGATGGAGTCTTGAAGAGTCTCTTAGCATGCCTAGTTTAACATCTGGTTCAGTAGAGACAGATGACCCTCTATTAATAGTAACAGAGTTTTTGTAGTCATCTCTTTGAGATCAGTTCAGCAATCGTGTTAAAGTACGATAGAGCCAATTGGCTGTTCAGCTAGCATATGGGTAGCAGCACCCCCTACACCACTGTGTGTGAGGGTGCGTGTGAGCTGGTACTACCATTAGTATTCAAATGTTCCTGGCTCATTGCGCCCTCCTAGGTGGTAGGTAGGATCTCCGTCCTCTCCATGACTTCTCTTGGTGGACGTCACACATGGTTGACAAATAGTCCTGTCATTGCCCTGCTCTGGCAAAGCCTCTTGTAAGAGTTATCTTGCTGCTGTGGCCTTCAGTGAGGATGGAAAGCATCTGCCCGGGGGTCTTGTTGAATCCCAAGCCGTAAAACTTTTCAAAGAGTCAGTTTGTACAGATACTGCTAGTCCTGACTATATCAGAGTCTCATCTCTCTCTTTAAAGGAATGAGGAGCTATTTTACTCCAATCCATATTTCCCCAAACCCCTGGTGAAAGCAGTAGCTTCAGCAGCTCCCTGCAACCCCATCTGTTTTCCTTGGACCCAGACCTGTCTGTGTGGCCAAGTTGGGCAGCAAGTACCATGCCTGCCTTTTCTCTCCTCTTCCTCAGTTCTCTGATGCTCCCTCTGTGGAGACTGAGTCATGCAGTGGACACGTGGAGTCTACAGGCTCTTGAGATCCCACCAAAGTCAGAGTACCACTGGTGGGTCCTCCAGAATTAGAGAAGCCTTGTATTCTGTAAATTAAAGTTCAGTTTAAATGTGCTAGAACGTTCTATAATCTGTGTGGACCAATATGATTGCCTCTAGCTGTTGAGCTAGTAAGCGTTGAAATGTGGCTAGTGCCAGTGGGGAACTGAATTTTAAATTTTATTTAATTTTAATTACTTTAAAGTTCAATACTCACGTGTGGTTAGTTTAGCTCTAGACCAGCGATTCTGCACTGGTGTGATCATAGCTCACTGCAGCCTTGAACTCCTGAGCTCAAACGATCCTCCTGCCTCAGCCTCCTGAGTAACCAGGACTACAGGTACGTGCCACTATGCACATTTTGTTTTGTTTTTAAATTTATTTATTTTTTTTTGTAGAAATGGGGCCTAGCCATGTTGCCCAGGCTGGTCTTGAACTCTTGGCCTCAAGCAGCCCTGCCACCTCAGCCTCCCAAAGTGCTAGGATTACAGGTGTGAGCCACCATACCCAGCCTCATTAAATTAAAATCTTTGTCCCAGTTGAATTCCCTAGAACAAAACCAACAACTGCTTTGCATTTTTAGCTTCAGCTGTTCAACTGGTACTTCACAAAGATGCTGTATTTAGTTTCTCTAAGATCGTGCCTTTTTAAACCTATTATGTATAATTTCAAATAATTATTAATACAAAAGTGAAGAGAATAGGGGTATACTGCACCTTCACGTACCTTCGGCGGTCATCAACATTTTGCAATCTTGTTTCATCTACCCTCCCTCACCTAGTCCTTTAAAGAAAATCATAAACAGCGTGTCTTTTCAGTTGTTTAAATGTAATGGGTAACAGACTATCGTTAAAGAAGGATCTGTAGGTGTGCAAGGTGTTTCATATGTGTGTATGGTATTTAAGGATATGTATCCTTATTGATTTTTCTGTAGACCATTACAGATATCCCTTCTTAAAATTCCTAACATACATTCCCAGCACAACTGGTGCTCACCTTGATGTTTCAAAGTTTTTCTTGATTTGAACAAAGGCAAAGTTTTTAAAAGTTTAAATAAAAAAGGCAGGAAGGAGGGGAGATGGTGGTGAATTATACCACTGGGTTTGGGGGCAGCTAAACCCTCCTGGATGGCTGAGTTTGGATTTTTCGAATACAGAGATGATATTCACCCTGAAGGAGAAGAGAGTAAACATAGATTTTTATCAATCTTGTAAAGGCTGTATGAACAAAAGCAATGTGTTTTTGATTAAGGGAAAATAAATCTCAAAGTTTCTTCAGCTAGATGATAGTAGAAGTTGGATTTTTTAAATTTTCTTGACAATTATAAGAGACAAAGAAGTGGTTTTACAAAACAGTGAGCTTCATGCCAACTTATGATGTATAACCTAGGCCCACTCTTTCCTTTTGATACAGCTGATTTGTTACCCATCGTTTTCTATTTTGAAATGTCCCTTTAATGCATTTTTACCTCATTTCTATCCCACGTCGCCTATACCCCTTAGTTCAATCCTTACCACCCTCTCCCTAGATTATTGCAAAACATAAGACTCCTTTGCTGGACATCCTGCCTTTAAGTGGTCCCTTTTCCCTTCTCTTTCCTCTGCTGATTTTGCTTTTCTTTCACTGTCTTCTGGACTTGAACCACTTGATTTAGCATTCATTTGTTCCTCCATGCATGTTGCTTTTGTTTGCCAGATACGTAGAAAGTATGTCTATGTGTTACCGTGCGGTATTTCTTATAGTACCTAACACTGCCGGTATTCAGTTGAAAATATATGTGAGATGTCACAAGGCTTCTAGTCTCTTTAGTTTTTATTGCTTACTCGTAATTCAACAGAGAATGAATTTTTCAAAGGTGGCATCTTCATCAGTATAAGACATTACCTCTAAGCCTACAGGTTGTACTTATCGTTGTAGATGTGTTTCACATTTTCTTCTACACCTGTTGAATTCACTGAAATATACCTGACTGAATCTGTGTGGGACTTGCTTAAAGGAATATTTTGGCAGCACAGGTTTTTGCACCTTGCATTTGAGGATTGCAAAAACCCCCCACAGTAACAGAAGGCTGTTCTGTAGCCGATGTTTGTTTCTGCAGTCAGTAGCATGTTTATTGATTGCCTGATTTCAGATTTCTGGGTAATAGTATTGAAGTATCGTGTCCCCTTTTATGAAGTTACTTCTAAGAGTGTGTAGCAAGCTGATACACGTGTGTGTGTTTAAAGGACAGGATGCCTTTGATTCTTGAACAGATTTTTAGTAATGTTCATACAAGAGTAACATAAAAGAATCCTCCAGTGACCCAAAATGTTGATTGTCAGGAAAAGTGTAGACTGTTCTCAGTACAAACCGACAAGACTGAGGAACTTGCTCATAAAACTCTCTACTCTAACTTGGAAAGACAGGCTAAATGTGGAGTGAAACTCTTAGGGGTTTTTCCTTTTTTGGATCGTCAGTATGACATAAAAGGAAACCTTTTATAACTTGAGAATACTGTCTGAACCCAGATGTGCTCATCAAAACATTTGTTGAGCACCTATGCATCAGGCTCTGTAAGTCTCTTGTAGCCTTGCACCTTTTTCAGTAATGAATTTAAAAGGTCAGTGACCACACCGAGGGAAGACAAAGAATTTTTGAAAAAAGAAAATCCTGGAGAGTGCTGCTTTGATAAGATCTATAAGCATTTCCCCAGATAGCAGATTAAATGTGTACCTGGATTTCCTGCATCTCTCCTGCCTCTTGTCCCTTGAAGAGTCTCGGTGAAATACAGGATTGCCTGGTGCTTTTAAGCCATGCACTTTGGCTTTGTGAAGAAAAAACAAAGACCTATGCCCGGCAAAGGCATGTTGAAGCCTCTAATGTCACTGGCTAAGACAGCACTTAGTAGTCATGACCATCAACATTGAACCCACCGAGCAAGGGCACCAGAGGGGTGTTAAATGTTTTTCTTTTTGTAAATGCTTTTGTGCCTCTTAGTTGCTAAAAAGGACCAGATGATGTCCATTTTATTAACACACGTCTTCCTCTCTCTTCCCTCTCCCTCCTCCTCTCTCTGGTTTCTCTTTTCTGAACACTAGGATTTTTATCGCATGATAGCCCCTAGATGTGTGATCTTCATGTTTAATCTGCAATTATATATAGGGAGCAGACTCTGGGACTTTTTTTATTTCCTTTTCTTTTCTTTGTGTGCTCATAGGCCTGGGGATATGAGATCCTTTTTCATGATTTTCCTACCATCTGATGGATTTCTGCAAAATTAATTAACAGTGTAAGGTTTCTCAATTTTTTTCTTATCCTCTCCCCTTAAAATAATCTGTAGTTTTATGGCAGGACTGTGGGGCTCCCACCCCTGCAGGGAGGCACCAATCAAAATTTTCACGGTAAATGCCTCCTTGAGAGGTTTAAAATTACCTGTTGTTAGCTTCTAGAGAGGAGGGAAAACCTTCCCTTTAAGTCTGTACCATTTGAGGAGAACTTTGGGGTTGAATAGACTAAATGTTCTTACTTACAGTCTTGTTTTCATTGCTTAGTTACCTAGTGCAAACAGATTTATGTAAGCGTTGTGGCTTTTTAGAATAAAGACAGTCATTAAAAAATCCAAAGGCTTTGAAAATTTTGCTCATAGAAGAAGCTTCTCTGATTCAGTGTCAAACAAATTTGCTAAAGCATAATGTGGTCACATAGTCGACAGACCACATAAGCTTCCAACATTTTCCTGGAGTGGTCTAATGAATTATCACCGCCTTAATGCATTCTGTCCCAGATATAAACCTTTCTTCATTCAAACAGATTTCAAGAAAAACAGTCATATCCTATTCCAGATCTACCCACTGTCACTTCTATGCTTTTTCATCGGCTTTTAAGTCCTCCATAACTATGGCTTTTTTCTCCTTTACCCGCATCGAAGTAACCTAGTTTTCAAAAAATGCCTGGTGAGGTGTTTAAATCACAGACTGCTTAGGAACTAAAAACTAATTTTAGTATTCGCGTTAGCAAAACATTTAGACAAACATACTGCGGAAAATCATATACATTTCCAAGCCAAATACACAAAATCTGTATTAATCAGAACTTGCAGTGAAGCCGTATTTTTTTCTCTGCTTTATGTTAACAAGAAAGAGGCAAGACACTAGAGAAGCTGAAATAAAGGATTTAACAAATCAACACCGGCTTCCCTTTTGAGTAACATAATGAGGTGAGGACACACTCAGCTTAGTGTTTTTTCTTCTGGATTCTACAGAGTATTGAGCTAACAGTACCTTACAGTACTACTAGCATTTCATATATGGTAATTACAATAGCTAGAAACTTTAGTAATACATTTTGGTGTTATATTTAAGGATTAATACCAAAGTGTTCCTGTTTTTAACTAGATTGATTATTCAAAAAACCATTCCCCTAAAATTGTTCTGTTAAGGAATGGTTGGCCTGGGGGTGATGCTGCACGCCTGTAGTCCCAGCTACTCACAAGGCTGAGGTGGGAAGATTCCCTCAAGCCCAGGAGTTGGAGACCAGTGGCTGGAAGCAGTGTCAACTCCAGCTCCTCCTCCCCTCACCCCGTTAAGTCAGCACCTTGTCTCCTCTTGCTGCCTGACTTCCATCTCATTCTCATCTGCCTGACCTCACTGACTCCTGCCCTCGCTCTCGAAAAATCGCAGTTAGCTTCTTACCAGTGCACTCCATCCTTCAAAATCATTGCCTGCTGTCATCTTCACAAGCAGAACAAGATCACAAATCATGTCCCTGCTGTGTGTCCAATGCTTGTGGCGGGGTTTTCCAAGGTGCTTCTGGGACGTGGCCAGGTCCCTGAGTCTCTGGGTCGCACCCCGTCTCCCGTCCCCACACCGCTTCAGTGGGAGCAGCTCTGCTTTTGTTCTGCCCTGTAAGCTGGAGTAAGATCTTGTTGAGCCACATGTTTCAGGGCTGAGAAAAGTTTGAAAACCATGGGAGCAGATAACTGCTAAAATGCTGTGTCTTCCCCTGTGTTCTGCTAAAGGTGCCATCATTGAACTTTTAGCCACCTTCTTTTTTTTTTTTTTAAGGAGTTTAAACATTTTTTTAAAATAAATTTTTAAAAAAAATTTTTTTTTTTGAGACAACATTTTGCTTTGTTGACCTGACTAGTAGAGTGCGGTGGCATCATCATAGCTCACTGCAACCTTAAACTCCTGGGCTTAAGGGGTCCTCCTGCCTCAGCTTCCTGAGTAGCTGGGACTATAGGCATACACTATTGTGCCTGGCTAATTTTCCTACTTTTTGTTGAGATGGGGTCTTGCTATGTTGTTCAGGCCGGTCTCAAACTCCTGGCCTTGAGCGATCCTCCTGCCTCTGCTTCCCAAAGTACGGGGTTTATAGGCATGAGCCACCACGCCTGGCCTAAAGAAGTTTTTACGCTGTTCCAAAATATATCTTGAGTGTGCATTTATGTTCACATCTCTCACAGTTGTGTTCGTGGGCCCGTGCTTATTGAGTGCTGCTTGTGACCAGTATTTTTATGCATGTTAATTTATTTAATCTGTACCTCATTGATGTAGATTACTTGTATTAGCACCATTTTATGAATGAGGAGACTGAGGCACAGAGGTTAACCACCTTGGCCAAGGGTCTGTGGTTAGTAGGTGGCTGAGCCAGAATTCTGGGGTCAGCCAGCTTGCCCCAAAATCCACACTCAGGAACAGTAGACTCTCAGAACAAACTCGATGCACTAACTTAACGTAATTAGGTAGCTTTAAAGACTTCAGAGTGGAAGAAGCAGCCACCAGACACTTCTTTCTACAGGCTACACTTTCAATTTGGGGCCTAATGTGCCCTCACATTATTGATAAACCCAAGCCTGTGTGAGACAAGTTTGGGAGAAGAATTGGCACAGGACGGAGAATGGACCACAAAGCAGAGAAAAGAAAGGAAACAGGCCGTTTTCCCCCCAGCTCAAGAGAACCCTGGCCAGTGGGCTCCCTGGCCTTGATCTGAAGTCTCTGAGCCGATTATTTGCCTGCCCATTTCATTTCTGATGCCAGGACAGTGCCCACAGTCACCCTGACCTAATTGTATGGTTCCCTGTTCCCGTCGCTCTTTTCGCTCCGAAGCTGAATAAATCTGTTGCTTTGGTGACTCGAGGTGTTAGAATCTTTTTCCTCTCCCCATCTCTGAAACACAGTTGAGGGACTCGTGGGATAGATTCTGAGGAAAAATCTCTGAATCATTGGAATCAGATTTTCAGTGTGACTTATTTAGCTCTGAGAAGCTGGGCAGCAGGCAGCCCCGAAGCCTAACGCCCCCGCTCCTGCTCTTGGTAGCATTTCAGAACAACAAAAGCTCGCCGTGTCTTTTCTCACACACACATTTTGCCCCTGGGAATCATCATTGGAAGGCTAGTCAGGGCTGCCACCTCACCGTTGTGTGCAGAAACCGCTATGCAGCGCATCGAGGAGCAAAAACTTCTCTGCAAAGACAAATAAATGTGGGTTGGTAGGAATTTGCCAAAAAAAAAAAAAACTTTTAAAAAATACTTTTGTAACGGGACAAATGTGACTGCTCAGATGGTTCCCACAAGGGCCTTTCGGAATATACTCATATTCTCTTTCCCTCTCTGGGAGGTGGGGGGCAGTTTAAGTACATGGGGGAAGTAATCGAGCAACTCCTCCACTGGCGAGGAGGGTGTGCCAGGGCTGAGGTCTTCCTTTGCATTCCTTTGCCCGGGCCAGACGGGGAGGGGCATGGTGCCAGGTGAGATGCAATTAGCCATGGGAACAGCAGGATTTGGTTCTTCATCGTCTCAGTCCAAGTGTAAACCAGAGTTAAGCCTCAGTGTGGTGCTGGATTAGAAAGAAAATATGGCTGAATGAAAGGTCAGGAGTGGATTCTGGGGCCTTGCCTGACCCTGTGTGGTTATTAACAGACTCCTTCATTAGGAGCAGTCTGCTAAGAAATAACCCTTGACATAGGTTTTAAAGCAGCTCGCAGCATCATGCTTGAGCTGCGAATTAGTGGGTGTAATTAACACTTGGTATGGGGGGAAAGGAGTGAGGAATCCTCAGCCCTTGGCTTTAGAGGAAGGGACAATCCAGTTTGTGGATTGCCAGGATGCTTGTTTTGTTCTTTTCCTCCCCTGCTGCCCAGCCTTCTGGCTGCATTACTGCTTATTCGCCTCTTTGTTAGAGGAAGAAACAAAAGGAGTTCACATTCAATGTCTAGTTTTGCTTCTGGGTTGGTAGCTTTCGCTAAAGATTAGCTGGGTGAGTTAGGAGTGGGGAGAGTATAAAGATCTGGCCTATCTGTTCGGGTTATGGACTGGTTTGGATTTTTTGTCACTGTGTCCCTTGGATGCTGTCTCTGTGAGGGTGGAGCCACCAGGAGCAGAAAGTGAAAACGGAGATTCTGTGTAACAGAAAGACAAAGGCTTAGAGCCTGATTGGAAACAATGTGTGTCCAAAATGTGCTCTTATGTAGTCATCAAGAATACGGTTTCAAAGACATGAAAGATAAGGATAATGAAATGAAAAACACATTAGAAAGCTTAATTAGCTCAGGTACTGTGTTGTGGAGAAAATGAAAAAGTTAGTATTAGATTTGGATATTTTCTTTGCAGTTGGGAAAAAGATAAGCAATAAAGTGATAAAGATGGCTAATTTGCATTATTTTTATTTTTTTTCTTGTATTAAATTTAAGACTGTAGACTTCCCACTAGTTCTTTGGAGACACCTAGGTGATAATCCTCACACATCAAGTTTGAAAATATCTCTCTTTGGATGAGTGTAATGTTTCACTTGAGAAAGAACTGTTAAAATCCTGCCAGATCACAAGCAGCAAATAGGGTGTAAAAGGCACAGGAAAAGCTCATCTTCAACTGAAGGAATTTTTTGAGCCTATGTCAGGTTACAAACTTTGTCTTATTCCTGCAGCCATCCGAGAATATTTGCTGCATTGCTGGCTTGCTGCGGAGGAATGCAGGCCACCAGGGACCCTGGGAGCTCTTCATAAATCTCATGCTCCAAGTCTTCAAGGGCCACTGAATGATCGGACCCTTGATCAACAGGCATGAGGAAGGGACCTTGGCTGTTAATGCCACTGAATTGTTCAGAGAAAGGGCCATAGAAAGGGCAGTGACCCCAGAGGAAAGCACTGTCCACCTGTAGCTGTTCCTACTCTGATGCTAATGGCCTTTCTGGAAGACCTCCACATCCTGAGTAGAAGCTAGAGGCAGTGCTGCCTCCTGCCTGGGAAAACCCTATCCTGAAACCTCCCTTTGAAATGCAGATATGATCGGGAGGCTCCCCAGCCTTTGTGGGGAGTCCCTGGACAGAAGAAGATGCTGTTCCACACTGAAGGCCTGGTGATGTTCAAAGCCTGCCTCAGGTTTTCTCACCCCATGAAGATCCCTGGAACTGGGAGGCAGCTCTCCTTTTGTGCAGAAGGCTGAGTAGGGAGGTCAGGAGGGGAGAGGGAGGAGAAACTCAGCACCAGAAGGCAGACAGAGAAGAAGAAAATGAAGCAGACGGAAAGTGCACTTAAAAGGGATGGGAGTGGTGATTGGCTACTTAAAAGGCAGAGGAACAAGGCCTCAGGGAGAAAAAGCAAATAAAGAAGGAAATAGAATCAAATCAGTTGAAGTCCTTTTAGAGAAAGGATGGCGTTAACAAAACAAATAAATCAAGGAAGAATGAGGGAAAGCACTGATGAAACCACCAGAGGAAAGTTCCAGCAAGTGCACAGGAGAGAGGAAAGCTCCTGTGTTTGAAAAGGAAGCTGGTGCTCTGCAGGAGTTCAGAGATGTTGACTGCTCCTTGAGAGCATCAGTGAGAGACGGGCCAACAAAGCCCCTGTTTGTTTATTAAGCATCTACTATAGTCTGGGTGCTGTGCTTCCTAGACCAGCAAAAATAAAGAAGACTACAACATAGTTCTTCTTAGAGCTCATAATGGGGTGACAAACATGAGCAGATAGCTTTTCAACATTACCGTAATTGTAGTGTCATGGATTTGTGTTTCATGTCATCTTTTTCTTCGTTGCGTGATGCCCACAAAGTTCCAGTGCAACATATGTATTGATTAGTGCATCTGAAAGTGAAGACAGAACGTTGACTGAATGCCTGAAGGGAAGGGTGGAGTCAGAAATTTAATTCTTTATCTACATAAGCTCCCTGAAGATGTAGATTTCTTTGGCAAACTCTAATCAAACTTTCTCTCCACCTCTCCTGTGAACAGTAAGAGGACAACTTTAACTTCATTTCTTAGAACCATAGATCTGGTAAATGAAGTTTAAAGAGGTCAAATAAATGAGTGCCCTGATCACTTAACTTAGTAGAAAGCCGGAAGCAAGAGGAGTACTAGCATGTTGAATTTAATACACTGTCTGCAAGCCGGAGGAAATGGCTTCTTCTGAAGAATGTGACGTGCTCCATCAAGACCCATTTGTAGCACACCCTTGCGTTTACTCTTTGTTGTGACTGAGAGAGAAGTGGTGTATTTTGAGAGCATTTGCTGGTAGGGAATACCATTTGATGGAGTTTCATGATTAAACTATTTTTGAGTGACACTATGCTTGATACCAATTCTGGTGATGATAATGTGTAGTTTTTAGTGCCTAAAGAACAGATTTGACTATTCAACAGAGTCTGGTAAATATCTGAAATAAACCAGGGTTGTGGGCAAGAGGTAAAGACAATATCAGAGTTGGATAAGGAATTTGGATAGCTCAGAGGGAAATGGGAAGAAACTTTGAGAAATTAAGACTTGTTTGTTCATTTGTTGAGCCTCTACTATAGACTGGTGGCTGATCTAGGTATCTAGCAATATGAAGAGGAGTATAACACAGTTCTTCATGGAATTTGTATTGTAATACGCTAATAAACATGGACAGACAGCTTTTCAACATAACCGTAATTGTAGGATACAGATTTGCCCTAAGACTTGCCATTGTTTTTGGAGATGAATGAGGCCTGGGGGAGAAGTCTGTGAAACTGTTGTTAGATGAAGGTGCACTGACTAGGCTGGTGCCTTGCTGCCCCTTCCTCACAACTGACTTTAAATCTCCAAAGCAAATGACACACCGACCACTCAAGAGTTGGGTCTGCATTCAACCCAAGGCATCTCTCTGTGACGCTTTGTGGTGGGTGGATGTAGGTCTGAGAGCATAGTGTATGGTGGAGAAATCCTTAGGAAGGAAAAAAGTTCAAAAGATGCATTAGTTTTCTGTTGCTATTGTAACAAGTTACAGTAATTTAGTGGCATAAAATAACACAAATTTATGATCATATATTAAGAGTTCTGGTGGTCAAAAGGCCAATATGGGTCTCACTCAGCTAAAACCAAGGTGTGGGCAGGGCTGTGTTCCTTCTGCAGGATCTAGGGGAGTAATCTGTTTCCTTGTCTTTTCCAGCTTCTGGAAACCACCCACATTCCTTGGCTCGTGGCCCCCTTCCTCCATATTCAAAGCAAGTAATGTCAGACCAAGTCCTTCTCATGCGTCCATCTCCCTAGTTCTCTGGCCACAGCCTCAAATGGTTTTCCACCTATGAGGACTCATGTGATTAGACTGGGCCCACCCAGATAATCCAGGGTCATCTCTCCATCTCAGAGTCCTTAACTTTAATCATATCTGCAAAGTCCCTGTTGCCATGTAAGGTGACATATTCACAGGTGCTGGGCATTAGGATGTGGACATCTTTGGGGGCCATTCTGCCTACCAGAAAAGGAGAGCTTAATCCTTTCTGCTGTGCCTGTGGCTCTCTAACTCAGGTGAATGGGCCTCGAAATTCATTTTCCTTCAAATTTTTATACCGCTGCCATACTGCTAAGACAGCCCCATTTGATATGTTATTGCTTGATTCAGAACTACTCCTTGGCCAGGCACTCAGGTAACTCCACTGGGGGTGGGAATCCTTCATCACCTCTTCTTTTTTTTTTTTTTTTTTGAGACAGAGTCTCACTCTCTTGCCTGGAGCGAGTGCCGTGGCGTCAGCCTCGCTCACAGCAACCTCAAACTCCTGGACTCAAGCAATCCTACTGTCTCAGCCTCCCAAGTAGCTGGGACT
>CAUYSK010005132.1:0-17690 GCA_963575035.1 Avahi laniger | reverse complement strand
GGCTTAACATGATAAAGGTTTCTCACTCATGTAGTCCCTCCTGGGTGATTCATGGGTCCAGGCTCCTTACCTCTAGTGGTTCCACTCATCCTGGAGTCTTGGAGTCTTCCTTGGTATCCTCTATACCCAGCTGAGAAAAATTGTGGGCATCAGTCTAGATAGGATCCCTAGGTCCTATAAGGAAATCTGCAAACAATTAACTCCATTTTGAATAGGAGATATTTAAGATGATGTCAAAATATCCAATAGTCTTGGGTTTGAAATACAGATTATTAGTTTATGACTCTGTATCTGAAATATATATTACAATATTCTCTCTCTACTGTCTTCATGAATTTAGAGGTACTCTGTTTAAAAAGCTCAGAAACAATTGTTTTTAACAAATGAGGATATTGGAAAGAGAAAAATACTGTTCAACATCTCTATCGAGGATTCTATGATGCAGCACAAGGAATAAACTAAAGCAAAAAGAAACTTTCCTTAAAGTGCTATATTTTAGAAATTGGAATGCATTCCTTAGGACAAATCAAAGTATGGCACACAACATCCAAATTTCCTGCACAGATAGAGAAGTGTCACCAACTGTCTTCCACTTCCAAATTTCTCTGTCACATTGAGGGCTGTTCAAGAGAAATTTGGAAGCGCTCACTTTTATGGAATTCATAAGGGACAGAATCACTTTTAAAGTATTTAAGATGATCTTTGATACGTTTATTATTCCAAAAGATAATGTAGCCAAACTTCTTCCTCTGTGTTAAATCTTTACAAAACTGAAATCCTAAAAAGATTTACACAAATTCTGCTTCTGATAGAATCTATTCTTTTTTCCCATTAGATTGGGCATAAGTTTTAATTTGTAGTACAAAATCTATTATGCTTATGAGGTTCCATCCCAAAGCACCTGCTCTTCAGAGTGAAATTCAGACTAGCAGGTGGAAATACCAACTGGAGAGTTTCAGATCTGGTCTGTAACTGGTGTAGGGAGGGGCTTTGGGCGGGGCCTCCGAAGAGGGAGGAGGCGTTGTTAGAAAGCTGTGGAGCCAGTCTACCGCTGTCACTAATCTGGTTAAGCCTTGCATTTGAGTGTGAGAGGACTCCGGTGTGTTGGTAGCATTCTCAATGAGAACTAGCTGCACCTGGCATTTGAGTGGACTCTGCAACAAGAGGCGGCTCATCCTCCAAGACTGCTGAGAACTGTGAATCTACAGAGATGATTGTCGCCTGCTGTCGGGAGCCGGCGGAAGCACGACTCTTCCTGAGAATGGGTTGTACCGAGAGGTCCGACTAGCCCCAGGGTTTAGTGAGAAGGGCAGTGGAACGCAGTCAGGGATTAAGAGCTTCATGGCATGCACGGGTTTGAGGCCAGAGGAAAAGTCGGGAGATGAGCCGCGCGTAATTGAATTGCTCTCACAGCCGCAGCCACTCCAGAGCCGCACTTGTGAGTACTCTGCGTCTCCTGTCCTGGGACAGAAGCCGGAGGACTCTCTTGGAGAACTCTCCCAGTTAGGAGACAGATCCCTACAACTACCTTTTCCTGCCCTCCCCACTCGCTGCTGGGACGTAACGACCGCCACCCTTCCCCTGACGACAGGATGGAAGGCAAGGACAGGAGCTGACCAGCCGCCCTCCCCCTCCCCGACTCAGGAGGAGGAGATCCCGCGTGTCCGGCCAAATTCAACACCCATTTTCTCCTCCCTCTGCCCCTATATTCTCGACAACCCCTCCTTCCCCTTTTCCCTCCTCCCTAGAGACGGGGGAGGAGAAAAGGGGCGTCCAGGTCGTCATGACTGAGCTGAAGGCAAAGGATCCCCGGGCTCCCCACGTCGCGGTCAGCGTGCCCTCCCCCAGAGAGGTCGGATCCCCCCTGCTGGGTCGCTCAGATCCAGACCCCTTCCAGGGGAGCCAGACCTCAGATGCCTCGCCTGTAGTCTCGGCCAGACCCATCTCCCCGGACGGGCTGCTCTTCCCTCAGCCCAGCCAGGGACAGGACCCCCCAAACGGAAAGACGCAGGCCCAGCAGTCGCCGTCGGACGTGGAGGGCTTGTATTCCGGAGTTGAAGCCACAAGAGGTGCAGGAGGCTGCAGTTCTAGACTCCCAGAAAAGGACAGAGGGCTGCTGGACAGTGTCTTGGACACTCTTCTGGAGCCCGCGGGTCCCGGGCAGAGCCACGCCAGCCCTCTTGCCTGCGAGGCCACCAGCTCTTGGTGTCTGTTTGGCCTTCAGCGTCCCGAAGATTCCCGGGCTGCCCCCACCACCCAGGGGGTGTTGGCCCAGCTCATGAGCCGGCCAGGGGGCAAGGCTGGAGACAGCTCGGGGACAGCAGCTGCCCATAAGGTGCCGCCCAGGGGCCTGTCACCGTCCCGGCAGCTGCTGCTCCCACCCTCTGGGAGCCCGCACTGGCCCGGGGCCCCAGTGAAGCCGGCTCCGCAGCCCGCTATGGTGGAGGTGGTGGAGGAGGAGGACAGCTCCGAGTCCTCGGACTCGGAGGGTCCGCTTCTGAAGGGCAAACCTGTGACTCTGGGAGGCACCGCGGCGCGCGGAGGAGCCGCAGCCACAGCGCCCGGGTCGGCCTCAGGAAGCGTGGCCCTCGCCCCCAGGGAAGATTCCCGCTTTTCAGCACCCAGGGTCGCTCTGACAGAGCAGGACGCGACAGTGGCGCCCGGGCGCTCCCCGCTGGCCACCACGGTGATGGATTTCATCCACGTGCCCATCCTGCCTCTCAACCATGCCTTCCTGGCCGCCCGCACTCGGCAGCTGCTGGAGGGGGAGAGCTACGACGGCGGGGCCGCGGCTGCCAGCGCCTTTGCCCCGCCGCGCGGCTCGCCCTCGGCCTCGTCCGCCGCGGTCGCGGGTGGCGACTTCCTCGACTGCGCGTACCCGCCCGACGCAGAGCCCAAAGACGACGCGTTCCCTCTCTACGGCGACTTCCAGCCGCCTGCCCTGAAGATCAAGGAGGAGGAGGAGGGCGCGGAGGCCGCGGCGCGCTCCCCGCGTCCATACCTGCTGGCCGGTGCCAATACCGCAGCCTTCCCGGATTTTTCGCTGGCGCCGCCGCTGCCAGCGCCCTCCTCCAGGCCCGGGGAAACCGCAGTGGCGGCCGCACCTGCCGGTGCCTCTGTCTCGTCCGCGTCCTCGTCGGGGTCGGCCCTAGAGTGCGTCCTGTACAAGGCGGAGGGCGCGCCGGCCCAGCAGGGCCCATTCGCCCCGCCGCCCTGCAAGGCTCCGGGCGCCGGCGCCTGCCTGCTCGCGCGGGACAGCCTGCCCTCCACCTCCGCCGCCGCCGCCGGGGCGGCCCCCGCGCTCTGCCCGCCGCTCGGCCTCAACGGGCTCCCGCAGCTTGGCTACCAGGCCGCCGTGCTCAAGGAGGGCCTTCCGCCGGTCTACCCGCCCTATCTCAACTACCTGAGGTGAGGGCCCGGGGCGGGGCGCGCCCGCGAGTCTCGGGAGCAGCAGGGTGGCCGCGAGGGGGTGGGCACCAGGACAGGGCACCGGGGCAGTTTGCCTCCCTTCTTCCTCCTTCTCCTCACTCTTTTGGGGACCCTAAGGAGGCGCAGAATATGCCATTTTTGGAGCGTGCCTCCCCGAAAGCATTTTTAGAAAACTTGGTGAATCTTGGAGATGGCGAAGCAGGACCGACCCTGAGTTAAAATGTGCAGCGTCACTGCAGGTCCGCTGTAGCCCGGCGGAGCGGAGAGGGAGCGGCGAGTTGGGGGCTTCATCGAAGGCTCATTCTTAGGACAGTTACCAGGATTGTCTGTCTTGGAGAGGAGTTAAGGCACCGTTGCCCCGGGAGGGGTGGGACGTGATGAAAGGTGGCCGGGCAGAACCGAAAGCAGAACCATCTTAGGTATTTGGACAATTTAAGGGCTCAATTTTCATGCGAATTTCGAGATTAAAGTTAATTGTAGTGTGATATGTCTACATTGCGGATTTAAACATCAATCACTGCAGTGCCTCTTTTTCTAATATTGTTTGAGATTCGCCACTTTTTAAATACATGTGTTTAAAACATTTTAATTTACGTAGTGAAGTAATGGAATGTAAAAATGCTCTGTTTTGAGTCTTATGTGTTGTGAAGGCCACAGTGTCAGTGTTGAACAATACTTTAAAATGACAAACACATATGCTTGTTTAAGTGAACAATCATTACAGGGTTGTGTTTTAAAATTCAAAACAAAAGCATTTCTAAGTATGACTGAACTCTTAGAGCCAAACCATGTTTATTGCTACCCAGCATACAGGAAGGGCACAACATTTCGTTTGTCAAAAACTAAATTGCTTCTGTATAAGGAATTTTATAGAAAGATTTCTATTTAATAAAATAGACTTTAGCTTTCTTTAACATAAAATTATACACTAATTATTATTCTTTTATGTTGGTGCTACTGATGAATGGCTAATAATTTGCAAGTCTGGTGAATCCATTTGCAGGTACTCTGTTACACCAAGTTTAGTTTGTGTGTCTTTCAAGTGTGTGTGTATGCAGTTCTATTTTTAAAATCTCCTTTCACCCTGTTAATGCTGGTTTAAGAAACCTTTAGTATTAGATAGTGGTGCACCTAAAAATAAATGGAGTACTTTGTTTTGCATTTCAAGGCAGGATTCAGAAGCCAGCCAGAGCCCACAGTACAGCTTCGAGTCATTACCTCAGAAGATTTGCTTAATCTGTGGGGATGAAGCATCAGGCTGTCATTATGGTGTCCTTACCTGTGGGAGCTGTAAGGTCTTCTTTAAAAGGGCAATGGAAGGTAGGCTCCTTTCCCCTAATACTTTATTATTGGTTTAATTGTAAATGGAGACCATCTAATATTTTATAGATTTTAATTATCTCTCATTTCTTCTAAGAAATGGTGACTTTTTCCATGTAACTTAAAATATATGATGATTTAGCAATGTTTTTTATTTATAATACTCAAAATTGAATGTATTTGGATATTATAATTGCATACTCTTTGACCAACACTTTTAATATTAGACACACATCATAATAATCTTGAGGACAGTGCTATTAGAGTTTCTTAACTATTTAGCTTTCAGGAAACAGCTATGTTCTAATTGTAATTTTTAATGTATCCATTATATATAAAGCACTTTAAAATTTTGATTAAAAGAAAATTGGTAGTAGTTGAAATTATGTACACACACTTATATATAGCACACATATACACGATGTTGTTATATAATTTTTACATGCTTTTGTCTTTTCCCTGTATGCGTGTTTATGTAATACTTACATAGTGGTAATTCTAAACAAAATTTTTAAATTCCTTTTTTGTTCAGTTTATTTTTGTAAGTGTACAAGAGGATAGAAGCAAATGGTTTAAAAAAATGAAACATGTGGACATCACAGTAATATAATTTCTAAACAAGTATTTTGCTCTAAGTAAAACTTTCATGTTTTTAAAATCATTTTAAATTACTTATTTATCTAATGATTTCAGATTGACTTGCATGGTATGTTTCAGACTTTGAATTTCTCTTTCTACCTACATTAAACTCTTAGCAGCCAAACACATTTATATTTGAAGATAACAATACATTTAAACATCATGTCACATTTTGATGTTAGCAATAAATGTATTTCATAATAAGCCGAAATGGAGTTTAAGGTTCCTTCTGGAGTGCTAAGGTCACACCTAGACAAGGAACCAAAGATCCAAATGTCATGTAGGCTTTTTTTGTTTTCTGTTTCTGAGTTTTCTGACTTCAAGAGCCCTCTACTTATAAGCAGAAGAGAGTGGGGAATATTCACTTAAAGGGGGCTTTCAAAGGAGTTCTTCATAAAAAATATTTGCTTTGTATATTTTTAGAGTATGATTTTTTTCACAAAAGATGAATGTGTTTAGCTGATATTGAATGTATTCAGCTTCAGTGGGATTTAAGTGCATTTTAAATTAATTGAGCTACTGTTAAAAAAAATACTTGAGAAAATGGTGCAACTGAGAATGGACTTACCTTTTTCATTGATATCATTTAGTCACAGTTACAGATAGAAGTTCTTTGTGTGGAAAAATCAGTTTTCCAGTGGGTAATTGGAATTACCATTTTTATCTGACTCTGGTTCTGGTTTCTTGAGCATTACTTTCTGCATTAATATGATTTTCTCCATGCTTAACAGTCTCCTAAGGATAGTATAATTTATAAGTGAATGACCCCTCTTAGAATCCCCTGAAGGCCAGTTTGTCCTAGCCCAGCTCCTTCTTTTTACACACAAGCAGGTCCCAAAGACATAAATCTGAATTTCCAAAGGTCACACAACTAGTTAATAGCTGATTGTTAGTAAACATAGGTTAGGTATTTTTAAATTGCAATGCTTATAAATCAGAGATGATATGAACAAATAGATATATGATAAATGCTATTTAATTCTCAGAAGTTACTTCATAAAATGCATATGAATAAGAAAGAGCACCCTAACTGTAAAATACAAATGCTTTCACATCAGTATCAGAATAACATCTAAAACCATAGAGGAAGTCTTCCCAAATTTACTCTTAGAAAGCATTTGTTGGACTCCTACTGTTGGCATGGTCTTATAGTCTTGAGAAGTAGAAATGAAGCATTCTTATTCAGCAATATTTATAAAAAGAAACTTAAGATAGATGTTGATAAATCATTCATGAAACTAGAGTAAGATTATAAAACTATATGAGTAATTTCATTCATTCAGCAATTATTATATACCTCTTAGATTTATGCAAAAATACTCTTCCTCTCAATTCACCTTTCTGTGCCTTAATATAAAATGAGGATAATAACAGTAGCTACTTCTTAGAGTTGCTATAAAGATTAAATAAGTTAATACATGAAAAATATTTAAAAGAAAACCTGGAATATTGTCAACTTCCACTAGTGTTTTTACCTTCAAGGAGCTTATAATAGAGTTGGGGAGGTAACATATATGCACATAAAAACATTGAAATAAAGATTCTCAGCAAAGCTCTGATAAGCCATTCTGTAATATACATGAGATTTGGGTGGTTTGTGAGTTTGGGTGTTTATATAGAGGGGAGGTGATTGTGGGCTGGAACAGGTATGTTTGAGAATGACGGGGGGAGGCCTCATAGAAGATATGAACCTCGTTTTGGTTATTAAAGGAAAAATAAGATCTCTGGGCATTGAGAAGAGCTTTTAAGTGTATATATTCAAAGAAAAAGTGAAGAAAGTAAGATTATACTAAGAGTTGAATATTCATATTAGGAATTTGTGAGAATTAAAGGTTGGGAAGTTAGTTTTCTAGTGTTTTGGCAAATTGGGAGAGAATTGGTGAGGAAAGGCAAAAGAATAGAGAGAAACTTCTGAGAGTTTTCAGGAATGAGAAAGATAAGTAGAAAGACTTAATACCAGGTTTGAAATCTTAGAGCAAAGCAATGCTGTGTGATGAGCTGGTTCAAGGTGGAGCTATCTATGTGTGATGTCAATATGGCCAGAAGTTGGAAGTCAATAGGTAATGATACAGATATTAATGTTACCAAGGATAATGATGGCATTATAAAGAGCTTTCTCTGTGCCAGTGACTATTTAAGTCTTTTACAGCTTTCAACTTGTTTAATCTTTATAATGTAGGTATTATTATTACTCCCACTTTACAACTGAGGAAACTAAGTCCCAGAGATGTTAAGCTGTCTTAATCACAGTTAGGAAGTGGTAGAGTCAGTATTCAAACCCAGGTGGTGTGACTCCAGAATCTCTGCTCTAGGCCACTATGTTTCCTTTCTCACAGTAGAAAATGTGGTCAAAGAAAAACAATGGAAAGTTGGAAGAAAAAAATGTGAGGTAAGCAGTGAAACATCTGGGAAGCTAAAAGTGAATCCTAAAGGAGAATGCAAGACCAGGGGTGATATATAAATGGCTGTATCATATTAACTTCACGCTTAGGGTAGCAACGGGAAAACATAATCGGGCCAAAAACCAATTTCTCCACCTCTCTTCCAATTTAGGAATGGGAGATGATAAATCCTGTGAAGTTATCCATGAAAGCTGGGTTTCCCTTAATATAAGAAAGAGACGAAAGGTAGAGAAAAAGGTATCACTCAGGAAATGGGAATATGGGGATGGGGAGAGATGACCTTTTTAAAGCTAATTGAACTGTTCAAGATAGAGTGTTAGCAAAAAGCCAGTTGTTTTAATAGCCCGGTGCATTCCTTTACCAAGGCTTGTAGGGTTGGAGTGACCCAGAATGTGGTCAGGAATTTCCTTCATACCTTTCAAGGAGATGAAGTAATAATGACTTGCCAGTCATACAAATGCAGGCAAGTGACCCAGTTTGTGAAGGAAAGGATCATTTCTCACTGGCTTATCTTTGTAGGCACTGTGTCTAGCTCAGTGCTAAGGATATACTAGGCCTTCAATAAATATTTGCTACATGAACCAGTCATCATAGCTGGTATTGCCGTACTCTTATTATCTGAATGCTTTGCTCTGCGACAGCATTTGTAGTGAATACATTTGATGTCATATGGCTGAACAAATGTAATACCATTGAAATATATTGTTTACAAGACCCAATCTAAGTAGGTATCGATGGATTTTAATTGTATTGCAATACTGTCTTTATTCTTTTGTTCATGTATTAGTTATTCATGAATCAATTGCCTTAGTTACATTAGTTCATGTATTTATTTATCGAGCATCTGTCATGTGCTAGGCACTATGCTAGGTGCTGGTCAAACAGTGGTGAAACAAGACAGAGCTGGCTGGCCACTGCCCCAGCAGAGTTTATAGCGCAGTGGTGGAGAGGGAAATTTTGCCAATTCACATGCACATAACTAATTGCAGATGTGGTTAAGTGATTAGTTTATTTCAGATGTGGTAAGTATTAGTTTATGCAATGCTTGGACAACTAGAGAGTTGACTCCTCTGTCAGAAGCTGGGGATAGTGGGGAAAGTCTTTCAGAATCACGTATCATTATCTATAGACTACAGAGAAAACCAGATAGAAATGAAATATTTTTATGAATAAAGTTGAATATAGTTGAGTTTGACATGTGCAAAACTAGGAAGAAAAAACCAAAGTAAAACAAAACAAAAAACCTGTTGTACAACTAGTGAACATGAAAATACTTCGAGTTATGCCAAAGCCATAGATGACACACACCATAGTATTCAATTAGACAAGTCTAGGAGGATTACGGTTTGTTCTGCTAACATGTCCTGATGTTGTACAGGAGGCTTATTCATGTAACAAGTACTTAACTAAACTATGATCCAGTCACTGTTCTAACTACTTCACTGTATTAACTCATTTAATCCTGTAAGAGTCCTATAAGGCGGAGGTACTATTACTTTCTGTATTTGGCAGATGAATTTACAGAGAGATTACTATTAATACCACCTAGCAGGTCTGACTCTAACTTCTGTGTCTTAACCCCTGCTTCCATACTGTTTATACAGATTGTTTTCTATTTGAACAAATATTAATTACTTTATACTTTTTCAAACAAAAACATGGTCTCTTATATGAGACTGGTTTCAAACTACACTCCTTAATTTAGTCCAATTCTTTCTTCTGCTCAGAGCAACTCTGTATTTGTTATTTGGTTTACCTCTCCACTTAAGATTTTGTTTGAACAATGGATTCTCAGACAACATTTTTTATTAATAAAAATCACTTCTTTATGACAGGAAATCATTAGATCTCAATCAAGTGCTTATTCAGGTATTTGAGTGACTTCTAAGCAGTTTCTTGACTTTATTTGCTACCTTTTGGCATTTGCGAAAAGATAGGCTGACCATTTGTAATCAAGATTTAAAGTCCAACTGCTCAGTATTCCAACAGAATATCAATATCATCACCTGAAAATCTGAGTTGTAAAACTCTCTCTCTCTTTGTCAGCAAAACAAAGTACCCCCAGGGAATCTTTCATCAATAACTTCTTTAAAGGACTGATTGAAATAATAAATATTTAAGACAGAAACTCCAAAATAGGCACACTAATCATTTACACCCTTGGTTTTTAAACTCCATCTTCATTAGTATAAAATCACATACTCTATGCATCTTCCATATCTACCTAATTTGTGGAAGGGCAGGTGAACACAATCATTTTCTTGAGGCATAGTACTTAATTATTATTTCTTCAGAAAAAAACACAAATACTTTCCATTTTATCTTCTATGACTAAGTGACTTATTAGACTTATTTATGAATAAACACGGTGAGTATGGACTATGAGCGCAAAACTATGCTCTAAAACTTGTAGGAAATATAAAAATTAAAGCATAAAAATAATGGTTATTATTTATTGAATGTTTACTAAATTCAGGTACTCTTTTAATACCTTTTCATGTACTAACTCATTTAACCTCCACAACAATCCTGTGAGGTATGTTCTCTTTTCCTCATTTTACAGAGTAATTTCATTAGTTAGTGACAGTAGAGCAGGACTCCACTCCTGGAACCAATGCTCTTAACCTCTACTGGATGTTCCTCTGCAGCAGAAGATATAGTCCTTGATTTCAAGGAGCTTGCACTGCATGTGGAAGTGACTGATTAACAGACAACATGGCAGTCTAGTACCTAATTAAATTGTGTGATGTAGACTTAGAACGCTGTAAGTGAACCAGAGAAGAAAATACCAAGAGTTGTCATTACTGACTGCCCATATGTAATAGCAACCATGCTACATGCTTTATATTTATTATCTTTATTCTTCACAGCAATCCTAAAAAGTGGAATTTATCATTCCCACTTTATAGGTGAGTAAGCAAAGATTCAGAAGTTAATCATCCTGCCCCAAATAATAGGTAGTGCTGACAGAGATTATTTATTTTATCTTGCAGTAGTTAGAAACAGTTGTTTATGGGAGCTAGTAGGATTTATTCACAACCTTTAAAAAAAGAAATGCATGTTAAGAAGCTTTTATTTCTGACCGGATTATTCAATAAATGATTTTGCAATGCCTGGCTTATTATACCCAAGAAAAATTTCAGGTGGGTCAGCAGTTTAAGTGCTTTTTAATTTAAAGGAAAGGAACTCTTAAAAGTATGGAAAGAAAAGATGGAGGTATGTATTTAAAATCTGGGGATGGAAAAACTTTCTAATATTGTCATGAAATCCAGAATTCAAAAACAAATTTGCTCACTTTTGCTACATAATAAATTTCAAATTTCTTATGTAAAGCAAAAAAAAAGTATAAAGTTAAAAGATAAATTGAGAAGACATTTGTAACAAATATGTAAGTTGCAAGGAAGTTATTACTAATATACAAAGTAGTCTTACAAATCATCAAGAAAAAGATAAGAAAAATGAGCAAAAGATATGAAGATGGTTCACACAATACAGTCTGTAGAAGTGGGAAAAATGCTCAACTCACTAATAATCATTACTGATTACAATAATGTGGAAATTTCAGCAATCAGATTGATAAAACAATGAATAATCGCCATTGGAGAGTCTAGGACAATTTGCTATTATCTCTTAAAATATGCATTTCTTTGGCCCAACAATTCTCCTTCTTTATTCTTAAAAAAACTCTGGAAATGTGTAGAAATACCTGTAGGAAGATGTTTATTACAGTACTACAGCCCAAATGTCTGTTGATAAGAGATTAATAAATTGGGGTACACCCTTGCAATGAAATATTCTGTGACATTTAAAGAGTAAGCTAGCTGTCAATATTACAGATGTGAAAAGATCTCTAAAATATATGATTTTCTGAAAAAGCAAGCAATGACACCCGTTTGGTATTACTAAGTATAAGAAACTATATGAAAAATATACACCAAACTGCTTATTGTCAGGATAATGAGGGATGTCCAATTTCTGATGATATGCTTTGTTCTTCAAGTATTTACTGAAAAGGTTGCAATTACATATCAACCTTGTGCCTGACTTTCCTCCACACCAGTCCTGCCAAGTTTCATCCAGCCTTTGCTCCCCTAGCGCTGTCTAATGGCCATGTGCACCACTTTTCACCTTCAGGTACCCTAGAATGTTGAAAGAGACCAACAAAAAATGAAACTTGTGGTGGAAAATGGAGGAGAAATGCTTGGAGATACTCTGTATCATGAATTAAGGAATCCATCCTCATTAGACATGGCAAAGAATGGACACAGGTCCAATCTCAATAGCCAAAAAGCTCTGCAAACAAAAATTTTGTTGTAGTCACTTACCAGCAATACCAGACCTGACTTGAATTCATTTGGCAGCCGAACCTGATTTTAACTCACATGAGGACATTTTGTAATCTGTATGAATATTCATATATTTTGCAACATAAATATGTTTCATTATGAAGTGTAGCTGTATGTCATCTTTCTAAATACGAACAATTCTGGATTTTGAGACATATCTGGTCCAAAATGTTTTAACTTAGAGATTTTAGGCAGGTACTCAGAAATGGAATTCATAGACTATGTTGAGAGTGGTGTCTGCTGGCATTTTGCAATGTAGCAGCCCTGAAAATTATAATAAATGTGTAAATTATTATTATTTATTCTTATCATTTTAAATAAATTTTTACTACCATGCCTGGTTTTTCAGAGGGCTATAAAAGATAAATATGCCCTAACACCTAACTTCATATAGTTTTCAGTTCTCTCAGGGAGATAAGACAACCCCATAAGCAAATATAATGTAGGTAATATAAACTGAATGTGGTTTTGATTTCATGGTGGGAAAAAGATCATATTTAATTAGGGAGTTCAACAAATGTTTTTATGCTGAGGGTAGCATATTAGATGGGATGCTGAGAATGTATGAGATTTTTGATAGCAAGGGTTGTAATAATGACTGTTATAAACAAAAAGTACAGACTGAGCAGCAGTACAATTTGGCTAAAGCATGGAACATAGTCAGAAGCTCTCAAGATTATAAATAAATCTTTTGTGTTTTTTCTAAGATGATCACTTTCAGGAGATTTTCATAGAGATCAGTGACTCCTTGCCCTCAACCACTGCTGCGAGAAAAAAGTTAGGAACTACTGCTTTAAAGGAATGGTGAGGATTCTGATTAAACAGAAGATCAAAAAAATGTAAAATGACACAATGTGGTGTTTGCAGTTAATTGAGTAGAGCATGAGAACCCCTAAAGATTTCTGAGTCGTGTAGTGACATATTCTAGTATGTGCTTTTGGAAAATTAATATATCAGCAGTATGTAGGCCAGGAAGGTAAGAGGTGATAAAAACAGTCTGGGGACAGTGCACTAAGGACCTGAGCTAGGGTGGTGGGGAGAGGAATGGATTCAATGAGTAGATTGGAACTGATTGAGCAAGGTGATAAAAACTACACAAAAGAATATGTGTGTGTGGGCGGGGTGTAGATAGAGGAATTTTGACCTAAAGAAGTAGGAAGTACATGAAAGGAGTGATGTTGAAAGTAGCATTTAGGGAGGATTATCCTCAGAGCACCATGCAGAATGGATTTGAACAGAGATTCGATAGCTTTGAGTCAGAGATAACATTTAGGGAGCTGATGACATGGCTTCTGAGATGTAATTTAATTTCAAATAGTGTATATTCTATTCTATATAATATACTCACTGGGATATCAAAATAATATCAAAAGTTACAACATAACTTTTGAGAATTCAGATATTCTGATTTGTCAGTTCATTTATTCATCTGTTCGCTTATCCATTCATGTTTTTAAAAACCCACAAAAATGCCTTTTCTTGTGCTAGGATTGTGCTAGATATTAAGACTCAGAAATGACTAAGCCAGATTTATAGCTGAGGGAGAAAGCCATTTAAACATATTATTAAAATACAGTCTGGTAATATTTATGAGAGGTATGAACTAAGAATTGTGAAAGCATACGATGTAGGGAACAGCTAACTCTCGTGTTTCATTTCATTGCTGGAGGATGGAGGGAGAAAGTATGAATCCTAAGTAATCATTAGATGAATATTCAATTTTTAAAATTCTTATAACTTTAAAGATTGTGGCAATGTTTGTGTTGTTAACGCAGAGAGCACGATGGTTGATTTTTTTTGTTAAATAGAGCAGTTCAGTGAATGTTTCTTTGTGCAGAGTTCAGTCCAGAGCCCACTTTCAATGGGAAGAGATGAAAGTATGAAGAACTGAATTTCTCTCTATATAACTGTAATATAAATTAGGGGATTACAGGCTGACAGCTGGGAAAAGAAGTAGGAAATAGAGAGGACCTAGTAACAAAGTAGGAAATAAGAGCTTAAGGAGAACAGATGCCTGAAAGAAATTCTCTAGAAATTTCAAATAATGATCCATAAGTCCCTAGGAATGGTAATATCTCACAGCAAATTTGGAGTTGTTTACTCTCTTGTGTTTTAATACCTCCAGCTGCCCCCAAACCTTAAGTAAATTTTTGCCTCATACATTTCCCTTTATAAAAAGACATGTGTTCTAAATTACTGACCTTTCCTATGATAAGCGACTCACTAGTATGATACTAAGAAGATATTTAGCAGAAGGGACACTTAATCTGCACCTTCCAGCTAAAGATAATGTTTATTATAGAAAAAGGTAACTCCATTTTGAAAGACATCTTTGTTATGTAGAGAACATCTTGAAAAACAAATGCTTGGGTTTTTGATTCTTGCTTTGTTTTTGTTCTTTTTTTTTTTTTATTTCAGGGTATTATGAGGGTACAAACATTTTGGTTACATTTTATGTCTTTTCCTCATCCAAGCAAGGATTATAGGCATGCGCTTCCCCTCTACAATGCTCACCGTGTCTTTTAGTTGTGAGTTTACACACCCCTCCAATCCCCCTAATCCCTGGAGAATATTACTGCCATGTGAGCACCATAGTGTTAATCAGTTAGTGCCAATTTGATGGTGAGTACAAGTGGAGCCCACTCTTCCGATCTTGTGATACCTCACTTCGGATAATGGGCTCAAGTTCAATCCATGAAAATATAAGAGGTGCTAGATCACTGCCGTTTCTTATAATTCAGTAATATTCCATTGTATACATATACCAAATTTTAATAATACACTCATGAATTGATGGGCACTTGGATTGTTTCCACATCCTTGCAATAGTGAATTGTGCTGCCATAAACATTTGGGTGCAAATGTCTTTCTTATAGAATATCTTTTGCTCTTTTGGGTAGATGCCTCATAGTGCTTTGGCTGGATTGAATGGTATTTCTATTTTTATCTCTTTGAGGTATCTCCAAATTCTTTTCCACAGAGGTTGCACTAATTTGCAGTCCCACCAGCAGTGTAAGAGTGTTCCTGTCTCTCTACATCCTTGCCAGCATTTGTTGTTTTTGGATTTTTTTTATAGAGGCCAATCTCACTGGGGTTAGGTGATATCTCATTGTGGTTTTGATTTGCATTTCTCTAATGATTAGAGATGTTGAGCATTTCTTTATATGTTTTCTGGCCATTATTCTGTCTTCTTTTGGAAAGTTTCTGTTCATGTTCTTTGCCCATTTATTGATGGAATTGTTTGATTTTTTTTCTTGTTGATTTTTTTGAGTTGTAGATAGATTCTGGTTATCAGCCCTTTATTGGATGTGTAGAGAGCAAATATTTTCTCCCATTTTATAGGCTATATGTTTACTCCAGTGATAGTTTTCTTGGCTGTGCAAAAGCTTTTTAATTTGATCAGATCCTATTTATTTTTGTTGCTGCGGTGATTGCTTTGGGGGTCTTCTTCAAAAATTCTTTGCCCAGACCACTATCTGAAAGGGTCTTCCCAATATCTTCTTCTAGAATTCTTAAGGTTTCATGCCTTAGGTTTAAGTCTGTTACCCATCTTGAATTGCTTTTTGTGAGAGGTAGGGATCCAGTTTCATTCTTCTGCATGTAGCTATCCAGTTTTCCCAGCACCATTTATTGAAAAGAGATTCTTTTTCCCAGTGTATATTTTGGTCTGGTTTGTCAAAGATTAGATTACCATGTGCGGATGGTTTCATCTCTGGATTCTCAGTCCTATTCCAAAGGTCTGTGTCTCTGTTCTTGTGCCAGTACCATGCTGTTTTAGTTATCATAGCCTTGTAGTACAGCTTGAAGTCTAGTAGACTGACACCTCCCAGTTTGTTCTTTTTACTTTGGCTATACGAGGTTTTTTCTGGTTCCATACAAAGCGTAGAATTATTTTTTCTAGATTTGTAAAGAATGATGATGGTACTTTGATAGGGATTGCATTAATACTGAGATCACTTTAGGTAGTAGGGACATTTTAATGATATTGATTCTACCAATCGATGAGCAAGGTAGAATTTTCCATCTGTTTATATCTTCTACAATTTTTTTTCTTAGTGTTTCATAGTTCTCCCTGTATGTGTCTCTCACATCTTTCGTTATATATATTCCTAGATATTTAATTTTCTTTGAGGCTATTGTAAAAGGTATTGCATTTTTTATTTGAATTTCGGTTGACTGTTATTGGCATATATGGATGCCTCTGATTTGTGTATATTGATTTTGTATCCTGAGACTTTACTGAATTCATTTATCAATTCTAGGAGTCTCTTGGATGAATCCTTGGGGTTTTCTAGATATAATATCATATCATAGGCAAAGAGCAAGAGTTTGATCTCATCTATCCTCATTTGGATGCCCTTAATACCCCTCTCTTGTCTAATTGCTGTGGTGAGGATTTTGAGCACTATGTTGAATAGAAACAGAGTTAGTGGGCAACCTTGTCTGGTTCTGGTTCTAAGTGGAAATGGTTTCAATTTTTCCCCATTCAGTATGATATTGGCCATAGGTTTGTCATAAACGGACTTGATAATTTTAAGGAATGAGCCATCTATACCTATTTTGTTGAGAGTTTTTATCATACAGGTGTGTTGGACTTTGTCAAATGCTTTTTCTGCATCTATTGAGAGACTCATATGGTCTTCGTTCTTGCTTTTATTAATGAGGCAAATTGCATTTACAGATTTGTGTATGTTGAACCAGCCTTGCATCCCTGGAATAAAGCCTACCTGGTCATGGTGAATTATTTTTTTGATGTGCTGCTGAATTCTATTTGCTCAAATTTTGTTGAGGATTTTTGTGTCTATATTCATGAAGTATGTTGGTCTGTAGTTTTCTTTTTTTGTTGTGTCCTTTTATGGCTTTGGTATCAAGGTGATATTGGCTTTATAGAATGAGTTAAGAAGGATACCGTCTTTCTCAATGTTGTGGAATAATTTCTATAGTATAAATATGAGTTCTTCTTTGTATGTTTGGTAAAACTCTGAAGTGTAGCCATTTGGTCCAGGACTTTTACGTTTTGGGAGGTTTTTAATTGCTGCTTCAATTTCTGAGTTTGAGATTGGTCTATTCAGACATTCTGTTACCTCCTGGGTGAACTTAAGGAGATTGTATATTTCTAGGAATTTGTCCATTTCTTCCTCATTATGTAGTTTTTGAGCATATAGATTTTTATAGTAATCAAAAATAACGTTTTGTATTTCTGTGGTGTCTGTTGTGACCTCTCCATTTTCATTTCTAATTGAGTTTATTAGAATCCTTTCCCTTTGAATTCTTGTTCAATCTAGCAAGAGTGCTGTCAATTTTGTTTATCGTTTCAAAAAACCGGCTTTCAATTTTGTTGATCTTCCGTATTATTCTGTTGTTCTCAATTTAATTTAGTTCTGCTTTGATCTTAGTTATTTCTTTTCTTCCATTTGGGTTTGGATTGGTTAGCTCTTCCTTTTCCAAGCCCTTGATTCTATTGATTAGGTAGTCGATTTCTAATCTTTCTGTTTTTTGGATATGGGCATTTATTGCTATTAGTTTTCCTCTCAGGAATGCTTTTGCTGTGTCC